>DWLR01002740.1:0-14773 GCA_018246295.1 Papilio alexanor hazarajatica | reverse complement strand
TCTAAATTTTGCTCGTAATTAGCTTACAATAAACGACCACTAGTTAAAAAAAGATAAATAATCAATAATATAATGTAACACTTACCCTATTTGTGTCTTCGTGCATACCAGAAATGACATTGGAATTCATCGCACCACTCATTTGTTCCAATAACCACTGAAAATGTAAAAGCAAAATTTACCTAAAAAATATAAATTAAAAACAATCATCAAAATAACAGTAATTTTAGGGGACATCTTATCGACGAGATAGTTCCCTAATCACACATTAAATTCGTTATGGGCGCATTTAATTTCTTTCTGTGGCATATAATAAAAAGAAAAAGATATCGAGAGGTTCCATAACCAATACATGTAGATGTATGAATTTAGGAAAAACAGCACCAAATTCGTATTCCTACTAACGCTCTTTCACTTAACGGGTTTCAGTCATTCTGTTAGTATTTCTTCAATATGGTTGGTTTAAGTTTGCTTAGAATGTACTCTATCTAAATCAGCTACTAACTTTTACAACATTAATTTGCTTTGTTTTGCATTCATTATCTCAAGATGCCACATCGAGTGCTTGTTCATTTTTTCTAATTATGACATAAATATTACCGTCTGCCTCTCCCCCGGATTCGGTGACGATATCGATCCACCGGCAGCGGCTGGTTGAACTTGGTACTAAAATAAGTTAAATATTAGAAGGAATGTATTACCGTAAGCCACTATATAAGTACGACTGTATGCCTAAACATTATTAGTACTTATAACCAATAAACATGTATGAGTCGATGTATGGGTGTTCAAGCAAAATAGAGACAATAAAATATTTAAATCACACTTTGCTTACATCTTTGAGTCTTTGGCGTGATACTTATAGTACAAATGAGCTTAATGTCTAATATCTATTCCTAGTTATAATTAGTCCTTAGAAAAATATAATCTGACAATTACAATATCTGAAAGATAATTTTACAACATATTACAAATAGTACAATGCTCCGAGTAACTCAGCTTTCTTATTCTGTAAGTCATACTTTCTTCTTGCAGCGTATTAATCTGCTGTAGTCCTCTGTTCGCATGGTCCAAGTTACGTAATGTTCTTTCCAATGGTCGTGTTAGTAAGATAGTTTACAATTGATTTCGTCGACGATGAACACAGATGAAAGAAAACTAGCTTTCACTCGAAATATAATAATTGCACAACAACAAAATAACGCTAGGATCAATACAATTTGACGACAAAGTAAAATGTCATCATAAATTTAGACAATTAAAGAAGACTCGACGAATTGTGAATATTTTAAACTCGTATCTCGAAACATGTTTGATGTTAATATTTGTGACAACTTGTGAAGTAACAACGCGCACATAGATCGATATTGAGAGAACAGTATTATGATTTGATTTTAAGTAAATGTCAAATATTAGTTTGGATACATTAGACTTCAGGTGATTGTTTTAATGCATAGTTGTTTGTATTAAATATGTGGCGGGTTTGATTACTTCTGGTGTATCAGCAGTTTTTTTTTTACACAAGATAATATTTTGTTATCCGAAAAAGTATGTTGTTGGAAAATAGCAGGTACATTTTAATATGTGGCTCCAGGTTTCAGAGGCTGAACTACAGGTTTTTTTACATTATCTCGTCCTCTTAAATATACGTCTCTCTCTGTCGGTCTAGATAGATAGGCCTTATCATCTAGGAGTTCCATTACGTATGATTTCAATAGACTCTCAACATCTCTTCCACATTCATTTATCTACTTTTGCACTACACACTGCCAGGCTGTTATTTTGCATTTCTAATTCAACAAATCTGTCACAATCTCGTTTACCAGTTTTCAATAAGGTCATTCAGTCATAATTCTCACTTCTTATAAATAATTTATTTTAGTATATATCAATAGTATTCAATATAATAAAAACTGCGGTTAACAATGTACTTTCAATGGAGGCTGGAGGCAAAAGCACCTGTTTCGAGGTAACCATAACTAAGGGTGAATTGAAGATACCAAAAGGTTGAAGTAAGCCAAAGTTTTCCGTTATTAGACCATGTAACTAACTGAATTAATAAAGCCTTTTAAACCCAAAGCACCTCTACAACAAAGCCCTTTTAGTTAGCGCAGTTAGTAAATTTAAAATTACAAATTAATAAAATCAATACATTTTTCATTATAAAAAAATGCAATGATATCCATTTGCAAAAACTATTTAAATTTATATGAAAAAAAAAATTGTGTTAATTTATTTATAAATTGAATTATAAATGTTAAAAGTAAAAATTATTTGATAAAGGACAAAATACTATGGTAAATAATGAATAAATAGTTTATTAGTATTAATTAGCCTTGCCGTCCGGCAATGAGAAAAATATTTTTTATTATCAATTCGGTGCAACCATATGAGGTAAGAAAGGGCATTGATAATAGACTCCTGGAGTTATGCCGTCGCTAAAAACGGTAAACACAATATGTATATGATAGTTCACGTGAAATTGTCAGAGTCTTGTGAACAAAGTGGATTTTTTTATATATGTTTGTGGACTAATAATTGATCATATTTTACATAGGTATGCTTACCTTTGGTTTGAACAAAGTCATTAACGTCGCATACAGTTTCTCGCGCCTTTTATTTAGAATATCTATTTGGTTATGCATTTCTAATGTAGCCTTCTGCAACTTTTCACACTTCTCTTTCATTAACTCTGCTCTGTAAGGTATAAAAGCGCTCTTTCTCACAATTCGGTACAGAATTTTTAAGAAGCAAAAATACATAAATTAAGGAAATAAAATAGAATACTAGAGTATAAATTTGTTCGCAAGGCACAACTTTTATTTATCAAGTTACATTCTGCCTGTGCGTTAGCTTATCAAATTGAATTCGCGAAGAATTGTTTCTTTTTTTTATGTAAAATTTAACATGATACTACAGGGTGTGCGGCGGCGGATTTTTTTTAAACCTAATGAAGTAAATACTTTTGATCTTACAGGTACATTAAATATTTAATAGCATGTAACACTATCCATTCGGTCTTAGGTTTATATATACAGTTCTTCATATACAGTATCTTCATATTCACACTGAAACTTGAAAAAAACTGTACAGTTTGTGGGACATACCCACACGCTGTACCAGACTCGGCGCATTTGCGTATTATCGTGGATGTATCCTTTTAGCTGCATGATAGTACGAAGTTTTTTGGCATAAACTTTACTTTCAAGATACCCAAGATAAAAAAAAAAACATAGGAGTTAAATCTGGAGACCTTACTGGTCACAGGATGTCTCTGAATAGGTTCATTAACTTTTAGTAATTTCTCTTTGCTGATTTACGTGATCATTCAGATAAAAGAAGGACTCGTCGCGAAAATCTACAGTGCGAAATATATCCAACATCTGTTCACAGGAGTTATTCCATAAAATTAAGTAGTACTCTTCTAGTTTTTGGACTTCTTGAATTACGAACAGATGGAATTGAGTCCTTTTCTTTTTAATTTCATGAACAGTTCTGTTTGAGTGCTGAAGTGGACGCTTTTTTCCGTTGAGTCGTTGATTTTCACGTAATTTTGCAGTAGTATACTTGATATTCTGCTTGGTTAAGGCGTATTTAAAGCTGAACATGTCTGGCATAATCTGCACCCAAGATCGTACCAAAATAACACTAAGTTTATCACTCAAGCGTACTTCGAATATAACAAAGAGAATAAAATTTCGACGCGCCGACACGTAATATTCGCTACTCTTAAAACACGCCTCCTCCACTGTGATTCACAATCCGCACTATTAGAGCGTCGATTAGCAACCCGCACTGTTTATTATTTATATGAGAAACTTGCCTTAAAAAAGATAAATATGCCACCGGACACCCTGCATAAGTTACAAATAAATCTAGCAGTGCCGCTGAGCGGGAAAAATGTCATTCCATTTAAAAATCCAAATAAAACAAACCAGTTAAAATGGTGAGTTCGGATAACCAATTTCAAACAAAATTAAAAAAAAAAAAAACGCTGACAAATCCTATTACCTTAAAAGATTGACCCGAACCAGTTTTTTTTCTCCGTGTACAAATCTGTAATCAGTCAGTACACTTTTAGGATATGTGTTAAATGTTTTTGACTTTTTGAATGAGGCATCATAAAAGACAGCAATCAAAATACTCATTGTCTTTGTATGCAGCCCACACTTTCTTTACAATAAAATGTTTTGTTTTTGTCTCGTTCTTTTATTTTATGAACTCACAACTAATAATTTTCTACTTTTTAGTTTGGTTTTCTATTAAAGCATGTTCCTTTAAGTTTTTAAAACTTTAATTTTTTATCGGTTCACACAGCTTTTGGTAGTACGATTAAAACTATTTTGAATTAAGTTCTCTTAATAGTCTCATCACGTGTGCTTATTTGGATAATCAAAACAAAAGTAGTTTGTTCTCATACAAAATTTTTATAAAAAAGTTTTACTTCGCGCTGCCTTGCCATGAAACATGTATGTGGGCACATTGCCCAACGAGTGCACTATTGATATTCTGAAATCTCCTTTAATGATACAAGTGGATAATAGTAAAAATAAATAATATTTGAAAAATTAATCCTCTTTTGTAGCTTTTAAGTTTAGCTTGTCTACAAATATACGCGTATATTAACACATCGAATAAACTTATTTCGTCAAGGAGGGCAAAGTGTATACTATGCAGGGTTTAGATGGCGAAATTTAGGTAATATATTGTGTTCATACAAATTGTTTGAAATAACAAAAGCTTAACCATCTATATATTGACTGTTTGCTTTAAAAATATTGCATCTGTTGAGAAAAATTAGGGATAATTATATATATGAGAAATAATATATATATTTTTGTACCGAGATTTCTTTTGTAAGAATTTTAGATTTAAGATTAAAGAACAATTGAATTTTAACGATATTTCCAGTTGAAATTTCTAAGCTCACTGAAGAGGATAATTGATGATGTCAGTTATTTAGAACAATTTAAAAACTATTACACCACTTTTAAAATAAGCGGTTCGAATATAAAGCGGTACGAATCTGTACGCACAGCGATGTTGTACATTTGTATGTTAATAGGCAAAGAGCAAGCCGCTTACTTATCGTAGAGTGGCTTCATCACTGCAGAAAAGTACTATAAAACTAAACTGTATATTCTAAATTAACATTGTTATCTATATACCAACTTTTAGTGAAGATAGAGGGGGGAAGTAGAAAAGAAAATGGAGAGTACAGTTCAACTCGGAATGTGCCGCGAGCTGCAACAGCTGAAGAAATCACCATGCTACTACAAAATACGCCAGCAATAAGTAACAACGTATATGTAACAGTTATACATAATTCTACATTATGTAAAACTACAAAGGAAGCTTAATTTTTACATACATAACACTCATCCCCCCTCTCGCTTTTTCTACATCCATACATCAATGCTAGTCGGTTTTGGACACTCTACATATCACCTGTTTTAGAATGTTACTAATTTGATATAAAATTTTCTCGAATATCTCGAATGTACCAACTCTGCCACTCACTATTGTAACATAGATTTGTCTTGTCATTCTCTCTCTCTCTCTCTCTCTCGCTCTTTCAGCACACCTGAACCACTGAAGCACACCTTTGACAATTGTAGTTACAACATCCTCTTTCAAAGCACACTCTTTCTTTACTACGCTATTTTTAATCCTATCATTCAATCACACATAGCATACTTCTCTAGGATCGCATCTCTACGGCATTAATATTACTAACATGTTTTTCCTGCCAAACCCAACTCTTGTTTCCATGCATTAAAGTACGGCACTGTGTATTACCAGACATGCCTTCATATACAAATAAGGAAACAAAATGAATGGGGTTATAGGTACAGTTACCTATAGCTCATTTCATTTTATTTCCCGTGTTCAGTCTTTACTTAATATCTTTAACATGCCTGCCATCCCAGCTGAGACTCATACATACGACTCTTCATATATAACTCTTCCATCTTTTCCACATCTTTACCATTAATGTTTATATCAATTACTGTCTTACTTTATTCTATCCATTACTTTCGTCTTATTTACTTTATCTTCATAACTTTCAATGAATCATTCATTACATTCAGCACAAATTGTAAGTCCTCCATCGATAGCGTAAGCAAGCTTAATTTAAATTGCTTGCTATTTTGATCATTACTTCTTTCATTCTGCATTTCATTCTGGAAATGTGTATTAACTATTTAACAATGTTATTAAATAACAATTCAATGTTTACTTTCAACCGTTATCCTTAGAGATAGACAAAAACACTAAGTACAATTGTGCTTGACCAAAGCCAGAGGTCAGAATATAAATTTGTCATTATTACACCTGCTCATACATATTGTTTGATTACAAGTTTTGCAACTTGTTTTTACTAAATCAGTAATGTCCTCTACAGTGCCCACTATTGGGCCTATTATTTATTTACTAAAGCATACTTTGTATCATTGTCATCACAATATTAACCAACATTAGTATATTGTACTTAATTGCGCGTTAACCCCCAATTTTTTACAAGAATCAAAGAATCTGGTTATCCACGCTCTCATCGCCTTTTGAAACCAGTGAATATATAAATTTTTCTCTGTCATCATGACATTAGAATAAAATTTAGTGATGGTTAAACAATCAAATACAACTGCAGTTATTTTTCATTGATTGCTGATTTAAAACTTTTTACTAGTTCTACAATAATAGTTCTACTTCTCAAGTATTTTCTTAATGTCAAAAATGTTATCAAAGGCACCAACTGCTATTAAATCCATTCATAATATTTTAAATCTACGGACTTTAACACCTTCAATGCATCTCATCTCTTTTATTTAATCTTCACTTTCAATTCTACAATGGCAAATTTCAATCTTAAAAGAACTAGACTATATACAGCCATCCCCATATTTACATACAACTATATTATAAACTAACGCAAGCATCGTTATCCTAACATTCAGTTTCATCTAATAAAAACATGTTCGCTCAGCTGAAGCAATATGCAACATTTTAATTGCTATTTTTTTTGCAAATGACCTGTAGATATGCGTATATATAAAATAAATAATGGATATTATGGGACTAAATACTGAAAATCTTAAGGTTTGGAATTCCAAACCTCAAGATTTTCAGTATGTAATTACATATTATTACAAGTTTTACTCTTAGCCTGTCTTACATTATTAATGTTTATACTTACGAAGTTCAAATGCAATATAAATGAGTTTATTTTTTCTTACAACATTATTACAAAATTATAACAACAAAATATTAATCAAGATAATTGGAAAAAAAAACTTTATAATAAAATGCATAGTAAAATAATAATACTTAGATATGACTGACATTAAAACAGATGTCCTTCAAAATAATTCTTGCTTTTGCATCCATGGAGGATGACAACCACCTGAATGGTGAAGATATTTCAAGGTTGAGCAATTGTAATTGTGTAAGATTTGGTAATAAACTTTGAGACAGGGTAACAAATAACTATGTAAAATGTACTATGTAAAAATCTTAAACATTAACAAAAGTAAGTAAAAAAGGAAACTTGGACACACAGCTGGTCTTGCTATAAATATTGTCACAAATTTGAAACATTTATCATTTCTTAGTCATGTCTAGAATTTTAGAATGATAATATTTTTAAACTTCTATTTTTCTTTTTTCATAAGTTATAAATATTTAAACATATTTCTAAGTAGAATATTTATAGTCAAAGTAAAGAACATAAAAAATAACGAGCTTTCATAAAGTAAAATAAATACTCAACCTTAATTCAATATATTTACAATTTCTGCATCTCTTTTGCACACTTTCTGTATTAGGAGCAACGTCACGTGATGAACCTGGAACTGACATAAAAATGGTTTAGCAAGAATGCAATCAGATAATTTGTTTTACATATACCCTGGAGTGTAAGAATTACATGGTTTACTTTTTAAGTCATGAGAGACACCAACTTATAGTTAAAGCTAATTGGTTATTTTAATTTTTTTCAATAAATAATTTGAGCAATTTTATACATTGATATTATTATTTATTTAACAAACAAAAAGATACAGGAAAGGAATAAGATTACTTACAAAACTACTTCTATGACTCTATAGAATGATTCTCTTTGTATGTTTTCAATTATGTTTTACATTCTGATGTAACAACACATTAAATAAAAAAAATGTTTTCACAAAAACCAACATTAACAACTAAACACTTGTGCCTTATTAGGGCCTTAGGCTACACATCAGACACAAACAACAAAGATCAATTCCTCCATGGAATAAAGCAATATTTTACATAAAGACACATGATATAATGTATGCTATTTTCTCTGTTTTCTACGCTGTTCTGTTTTTGGTCACATTACCTTACAACATTAGCTATGCTTATTTATACTATTACACTTATCTCAAAATTACAAAAAAAAAAATTTGTGACATTTGGTTGTATATGTCCAGGTCCACAAGCTAAAATAGCTTTAGATCATTCTGCAACATCTCATGATAAGGCATTTGTCTTAATTTACTAGGTAGTTATGCTGGTGACTAAGAAGCATCCATCTTTGCATATTCTCATATGCAGTATTAAATATTTCTAATAAAACCATATATTACTCTTGTAACAAATAGTACTTAATAAGATTCTTAACCAAATTTAGGTATAATACTTACAATTATCAAGACATGGCCATTCCCTTTTCAATGGTGATGTGCTAGGTGATAAATTGTCTCTTATACCCAGGAAGGGCCGAGCTTCCAATTTGCTAGTAGGTATACAACTTATGGGGGGTGGTGGTCTATTCATTCTGAAATGAAATAAGGGTAATATGTAAAAGAAATTATTGAATTTTTTTGGTACCAACATCATTAATATTCATATGCTTACCTTGCATGTAATGGAGGTGGAGGAACCTTGAATACGGATGGAATATTTGGTGGTGTTTCTAAAATAAAACAAATTCACAGAAATGTAATTTATGAATATGTCAGGGATCTTACATACTTTGAATTTATTTGGAAATCAAAATAAATGTAATAGATTATACAACCCATTTATTTTCATTTTAATATTATAAATGTCAACATATGACTATAAAACATACCTTCAGGTGGGGGTGGTGGTGGTGGGGGTGGTAATATGGGTTTCTTATGATGAGCCAATGCATGTGCAGGCAGTTCAGCTGTTCTATAAAAGTGTTGTTCTTCAAACACTGAAGCATGGACATATTTGCAGTTAGGAAGGGTGCAAACAGAATTTTGGTAGTTTCGACAAAATGTATAAACACCAACTAATTGTGATATGTCACACTTATGACTAAACTTGCATGTTCCCGGTCGTACACATTTCCCTCTTATATAATCTCTACACATGGGCCTGGGTTTTTCCGTTTCGTCATCATCATTGGATTTGAAACTAGCTGTTCCTTGACTTGAAGTATCTGGGGACTCCTCACCAGGGCTTTGGTAATCTGTGTCTACAATTTCTTTTTTTAATTCAATATTCATATTTGGTGGCTCGTCGGGTGGTGGTGGATCTAATGGCAAGGGTGGCTGAACTTCAGGTTTTACTCTTTCCTTCATTGTGTAATTCGAGTTGCAAGGATCTGAAGGTGAAGGCGGTGAAGCGCGACTTGTAGTTTCGTTATGATCTATCTTGGACTTAATATATTTTTTCATTTTATCACAATTAGGTGGTGATGTATCTTTCACACCTGGTCTTTTGCGGTTACCCGAATCTGTTGAAAATATAGAGTAGTAATACTAAGTAATATAAAGTGAGTTTTAACAATAAGAAGATAAGTGGAGATGCAATATATACTTGTCATGGATAAATATCCAGTTTTAAAATGTGTACCCATTGTAAAATGAATTAAAATATACTGTCTATGGTAGTGGGTACTTTTAGGTATTGAATTGTTGTGCTTAATCATGTATGTGCATAACAGTAGCTAGTAAAAACATTTTCTATTTGTAATAAATGTCTACACAACACTAAGCTTATAATTACTAATATTCAAAACTAATTTGACTGACAGTATTTTTTAAATAAGAGAAGTGTGAAAACAAGCAACAAGTCGCCAAAATGAGCTTTCACTGCTGCCCATGAACATCCTGAACACTAGAGGAACTGAAGATGTATGTTTCATCATCATCATCATAATATTTAAGACACTTCATGAAATAATATGAACGTAATGACACCTCACTCTGCAAAACTGAATAAGCCATTCTACAGTAGTTACAATAGGAAGGACATATATACATGAGTGTGAAAAATATTACCCTCCTTCTGGGTCAGTCAGGTAAAAAAGGATGCCTTTGTGTGGCAAGGGTATTTTTGTATAAATTTAAAGTTGTTTGGCATGTCAATAAAATCTACACCCACACTTTTCATCACTTCCATTCATCTTTAGAAAGTCAAATGTACAGCAGTTGTAGGTTCCGCAACAACAAAGTCTGTTGCAATATGGTGCAAAAAAGATCTCTTCCTGTCATAAATCATTAATTCTAGAATTTTTGACAATGCTAGATTTCCAGATTTTCTACAGGTTTAGACATATTTCATAAATATTTATGTAATTAAATGGCAGAAAAAAATTAGAATGTTTTCTATTTCTCTCCTTTTTTATTTGTTTCTTACTCTTTATAAATTCTTTTAATGCACTGTTCTAGCAACTTAACATCTTATTACATTATATTTTCTAGTTAAATTTTGAAGTCATACAAACTGCCAAAATTTTGTAAATTTTACACTGTAAAAATATTTAATTAATTAAATTTTCACCACTACACAAAAACATTAACTCATTATCCAAGAATAAAATATTATTGATACATTATTATTTTTCAAGATAAATGAAATTATTTCTTGAACTAAATGAACAATCTATACTACAGAGTAGTGACTGATAATTGTATTTTTTAATAATTATTTAAATAACTATCTTCAGCTCACAAACAGAAGCTGATTTTTTGTCAAACATTTTTATTATAATTTCTTTTCAATAACTAAGATGTTTCACTATTAAAACCTTTTTCTTATGGATATGTCTAGTCATTTCATTTTGTTAAGAATATTTACTGTTATATTTGAAAGCATAATGGTTCTGGAAAAGAACATCATCATTTTTTAGTTGATAAATTTGAAAATCTCTAGCTTATTTAATAGAAATTATGAAGTAATTTTTTGTTTGATAAATTTACGTATCTAATTTATGAGAAAGTATGAAATTAAGTTTTGTTTTTATTAAAAATGGACAGCAAGTTTTGGTATTCCTGTGAATGTAAATTAGGTATTTTTTTTAAATATCCATGAAGAATTTACAAATAATTTATTATTTATGAAATACTGTTCTAAAATATGATTGATTTCATTGTAGAACATAAGTTCTAGAGTTGAGGGCAGCACTTACACATTAATGGTATGGGCTTTTTTTCTCAAAATGTCGGACTTGTTTAATCGTGTGTAATTTACAATTTTTTTTTTCGATATTTCTCGAATATTTACTCAAAAGATGGCAAATTTTCATTTTCGAACTGAAGTAAAAAACTGTTATTTTCTATAATTTTAAAATTTACTGTTAATATATCTGCAATACCGTTTATAAATTTTACCAATATAAATTATATCCAAATTAAAATCAAACAAAATAAGTGCAGCCACTCACCTGCCTGCGTAACTTGCATTTACTCGAGTTGTCCTCTAAGTTCGGACTTCTCGACACAAATTAGGACCATTCATAGCCAGCAAAATTCGATCGGAAAACAAAGCCCCTGATCTGAAGGAGGAATAGCACTACTTCGACCAAATTATCGTAAACAACAAAAATACAACAAAAACTACCACAAGTCAGTGAGCACACTCTGCGCACTGCACAAACATCAAACATCAAATTTTCAACTTTCAAGTGTTACAAAATGGTGACTGACAAAAAGAGTACCAAAGCAAAGAGTACATAATGCCATTGAATATAAAGGCTGTACAATTATATGCTCTTTGCTGTGTGTAACTACAGATGAATTATCTAAAAAGTATAAATATAAAAGTTTACTATAAAACAAATTCTTCTGCTAAAATTTCATTAAAGTTAAACAATTATTTCAATATGGATGGCCAAGTCCATAATTTTAATTTTTTGAAATGACATTTTTAAAAGTACTACTCTATAACACGTGCAAGTGCATTCATACGTATAAACACAAGTTGCCAAACATATTTAATGAAGGCAAAAGAAAAGAATGTACAATCTTCAATATAAAATTCGTCTCCCTGCTTACGCCGGTCAAAGCAAAGTAACTAAGCGTAGAAGTGGAACATACTATGAAAATTGCGTACTGAGTATTGCGAGTACGAGTACTTGTAAATATGCGTTCCAAATACTAGCTCCACATGTATTTGGGAGTACTGATTTTTATTGTGACTGGACCACCAAAAAACACGATCCTAAAGTTCAATATTCAATCAAGTTCTATAAGAATAAAATCTACATTCAGATAGATCCTTTAATGATTATCCATCACCACCATCTCAGCCAATGATCATCCACTGCTGGCCGTGGCCTCATCCATTGATTGAATGTGTTTATGTATGTATGTGGTTTTGTGTAATTATATAATTTATAATAATAATACACACACACACATATAATTTGTGGTGTGTGTGTTTTTAAGTAATGTAGGTTTATATACATATTATACGCATGGAATATATGTTGAAATTTTTTTTATTAAATATTTTTCTCGGTCGTCGACACGATTTTTAATACTTATACAATACGACACTACGTTCTTAAATATACTCCTCATTTTTACGTCATTTAACAACTAAAACTATCGTACAAAATACTTCCAGAATATTACATATTTCTGCAATACTGTCGCGACGCCGCGGAATTGACAACTGATTGTCAAATACTCGAGTAGCAACGGATTATGTTTTTCTGTTCGAAACGTGAACGTTCTTGAAAACGCATGGCATTCGAATAACTGAGAATAGTTGGTAGAATCTTCTGGAACAAAGACGATGAGGAACGCCGTAGATAAGACGATCGAAAATAGAATACGGTATATGTTTGTTTTCTTTTCGAAACGTGAACTTTCTTGAAAATACATGGCATTCAAATGATTGAGAATAGCCGGTAAGATTCTTTTGGAACAAAGACGACAAGGAACGTCGTAGATAAGACGATCGAAAATAGAAGAATTACGAAATGAGGGGGGGGGGCGTCTGACCCGACCTGCGGCAGTCTTCAAGTAAACAGTGAAGAAAAAGAAGAGGAAGAAGAAGTGAAGTAAAAGTGCAAGTGGTGTTCAACAGTGACTCAGTGTTTGTAACACGCGGCACTGAATGTTACTGTGCTCGGATGTGTGTATGTGATGTGTGAATCTCTGTAAGTCGCAAATAAATCAAGTAAAGAACTGGCAAAGTGTTTTATCTTTATCCCATACCCCACGCGCGTAACAATACGTAAGTAATACTTCTACAAAATAAAATACTTACGCAGTACGAAATACTTATACCACATTACATACTTCTAAATACTCGATACTCGTTCTTTTAGTCCCATGGTAGTCGATACTTAGAAGTATTGAATGAAACCTAGTATCAAAACCTGCTCCAGTATATAGGTTCCAGCTCTTTCATTCTACAAACAGTGTGACCAGATTAAGCAGAATTCTGCGATTTTAGCAGAATCAGATCCTCAATTTCAGATTTCGCAGATTATGTCGCAGATCTGAAAAGATAGCAGTTTTTGGCAGAATTTGATGAAACCTGTGCAGAAAATGAGGAGCATAAGCTAGTTGTACTAAAAATATTAAAAGAATTCTAGTGTTCTTAAATAATGTCATATTTTTCTTTGAGCGCTGGCAACCTTTTAGTACTTTTAAGGGGAAGTCTCTGTAAGAACATTTCCCGTTGATTTTCTGCGTAGTCGTGTGTTAGTTAACTTAGTAAATATGAAAAGAAAATATGACCAGAACTAAATTTTTTGCCTCTGTCAGAAATGTACCGTGGAGTGCACGTAACTAAACTAATAGAATCAGTCGAGAGGTACGACAAAAAGAAAAATCACAATATTTCTACAACGTATTCAGTCTTTTCTGATCAAACTTTGCGTTGAACTAAAATCACGTCTACCTCTTAATGAACAACTATTTGAGCAAATGCAATTTTTAGATCCCCAAAATGTTGTGTATAAGGGTTTCACAAGTTTGGCCAAAACGTTTCGAAATTTCCTAATTTAGTTAACGAATCTGCCATACAAACTATTGACTGCGAATATAGGGAGCTTAAATTAGATAAAGCAGTGGCTGATCTGTTAGAATCGGGAGGAACTTCTGATCCCCTACATATGAATAAGAACACTAAAAGGTTTTTGGGGCCACATTTCAAAAATCAAAAAGGCAGGAACTAAAAAGTATCCACACTTTTTCGATTTTGCAAAGGCCATGATGATTTTGCCAATACAGACTGAACGCCTTTTTTCGTAAATTAACAATATAAAAACTGATCTGCGAAATAAATTTAAAAATGAACATGTTACTGCAATTCTACATGTCAAACATTAAAGAACAGGGTGGATGCGTACATTTTTTGCCATCATAAAATATGATAAAACTAGATCAAATTTCGACAGTTGTGTATTAAAAAAAAATATGGTCACCACAGAAAATTTAAAGTAATTATTTGTTAATAAGTATTTGTAGTAATTAAGTTTCCGTTTTTTATCATTAGTGGAGTTTTGGCATTTATATATATATATATATATATATAT
>DWLR01002739.1:0-14775 GCA_018246295.1 Papilio alexanor hazarajatica | reverse complement strand
ATATATAAGTGTGTTAATAGAACAAGACTGACCGGTTGACGCAGTGGCAAGGCACTTGCCTTTCGCGCCGCAGGTCGTGGGTTCGATTCCCATCCAAGACAAACATTGTGTGCGTGTGTATCTTGAGCCTGGATGTAAAGATCACCAGAGAACGGGCAGCAGCGTTCCTCTTCTTAGTACGGTGGACTGCGCCACCGCCTGCCAAGCATGGCGATTGTGGCACATTTTCCTCCCAATGCTACGAACAATGTGGAGGCCTATGTCCAGCAGTGGACGATCATAGGCTGTGGTGGTGGTGGCGGTTAATAGAAAAAAATACTTTAATGCTTGTTCTCACAACAAATCTTTTTTGGCATACACCTCTTCTCATTACTCGGGATTTTTAGAAAAGTTGTAAGTACTGGCAAATAGGGTTGGTTGAAATTTCTGTATATTTTACTACCAGGTAGGTAGCAGTCGTTTTCTTAATTGTAATTGTGAACGGGAATTTACGTTGAAGATTGAATTTCGTTTTCTATAAAACTGTATATCAAATTAACAATCCTTTGACTTTACACATAGAGATTACTGTTGAAATATAATAGCTTTTGCTCTCTCTCTCAAATAAAAATAATTTTGATAAAGCATATTATACTGTGATAATAATATTTTCATTTTTGATTTACTTTACTATCATTTTATTTTCACTATTTGTGTTGACTTGTAATTGGAATTTTGTTACATACTGTTTAAAGATTTCTTATATTTACGCGAATATTACACTTTAAAATTAAAGTACTTTTACAGATCATATCATGTTTATTTATTTTTTGAAGTCCGCAAGCTGTCAGCACTGTGTATATCTACCATTGTGGGGGTCATCTTAAACAAATCTTGTATAAGGTGTAAGAATTGATAAACCACAAAACTCCCCAAAAGAACACCACATCCCACCAAGGATGATTTGTAAGGCTAATGAATGCCTCTAAAAATGTTACAATTAAAAGATGTTTTGTGCACTGTGCAGTACTGCTCATTTTCAAGACATTTATGTGTTTGTTTAAATACTTTCAACTGTAAGAAAATACTTTCATCTGGTCCTAATATAAAGGAAGAACAGCAGTATATGGATTTGAGTTACTATAGTGTCATGAAACCAGTTTTTTTTTAAATATCTATTAATGGTAAAACATTTATTCCCACCAAAAACTCACAGAAAAACTTATAGATAATGATTCTACACAATGCCACCACTTAGGTGGTATAAATAACAATTGACCTGGACCTAAAGTGCAATAATATGGCTTAGCTTCTTTATATTTAGGATACTTTTCCAAATTAGGCTTTCTAGGATCAACTTGTGCAGTGTTGTGTAATAATTCACTATCATATGGATATAAATATTCAGCATCCTTAGGTGAGAACAAAAACATATGTTTTTGGCCAATAACTTGGGCAAGCAAATTTCTTTTTGCATCATAGTGCAGTGGTGATAAGGTGCCTTTCGGGCCATACCATGCCATAATGTCCACTGGTTTGTTAGTGTCAGAAAAGCAGCAATACTCTGGTTCCATTATGTCCTGCTTCAATTCTGGGATGTGATCAAAAAGCTGATACTGAGCCAAGTACGCCACAGGTCCATCTGTATTAAACATATAGTTCTTTATAAATTCTTCCATTGTCATCAGCTTCTGGGTCCATTCTGATTTCGTGTAATCACTACCTAACTCTATTGCCACTGTTCTCATCCCAGCGAGTTTGATGAAATAATTTTGGTCTTTCCATTTTTCTAGTGCAGGCCAATGATTGATACAATTTTCTAAAATGGCAGGTCTTTCTTGTAAAATATAGTCTCTGAAGAATGTTTCCATGCTGGGACAGTTTAAAACATCAACTTTGCAGAAACCATCATAGCTACTTTTAACATTTTCACTGTTTACTTCAGTCTTCAAATTCTCAATATTAACATGTCCCCGACAGGAATTTATGACTGTTGCACACTTTTGTAATAGCTTTGGTTCATTTTTTAGAGGACATCCAAAAAGAATACCATGGTCGATTATCTTGAATAATTCCTTATATAAGTCTTCTGTTAACTCAGTAGCTGATTTAAAAAGGACTAAAAGTTTTAGATATGTTGCTATGGTTATAGTTTTTCGCCAGGAAAGTTTTACATCTTTCCAATTCCCAGCATTAACCAGTTCATACATATAATCTAGTAATGCTTCAATTTTAAACAAGGATGATGAATCCAAGGAATTGATACTTCTTAAATATTTTGTAAGTAAGAATCTACTAGTAAAACCAAGGTCAGATGTTTCTTGAAGTTCAATTAAAATTTGATTTTGAAATTGGACTAGTTTGTCAAACACTTCTCCCATGATAACATTTAACTTCTAGTTTATCAAAATAAAAAGTGAAATTGAAGAAAAGCAATCATCCTTTACATGTACTGTTTGTACATTAGTGTTTATAAAATCAACGCCAACAAGTCAGGTACTGTCTCAAACTCGTATAAATATTAGTTTCAAGGATATTCTTAATTTCTTAATAAATAATAATACTAACAAGTGGTATGACAACGATAAGTCACAAATAAAATGATAATGAAACAAAGTGACAGTGACAATTACAAAATAAAAGGAATTAAAATTGTTCTAAAACACTTATTTCGTACACTAAATATTTATACTACTACACATTGTGTCATTTCGACTCAAAACTAAGTACTTTATAATATATAATTTAAAAAAAAATATATATTTTACTCAGTAAACTATTATTGCGTACATGGGAACTACGTAATGAAAGTCTATGGATATCATCAAATAAATTAAAATAGCTAAATTATTGGAACTCATAGTGTACCCATATCAAATTAAGAAATATGACAGAGTTTGACTAAAAATCGACAGTAATTTAATATTTAACTCTGAAAAATATGATCACGTAAAAACCTCATTTGACCTTGACCTCACGATTGAAAACAAACTCCAAGTCTATGGTTAATCATATGACTGTAGCACGTGATCTGTCAGATTATTTACATCTGAAGTTTTTTAGAGATACATAAATGAATATTTTTGATAGCGTTGTGATAATTGGTTAAGATTAAAGATGCATGGCAAATCTGACCATGAAAATGTCGTGAAATGTTTAATGTGAGGCAATGGCATTGTTCGATAAGATCTTTTCGACAAAGAGAAAACTCGATTACGTTGATCGGGGCTCAAGAAACTGGGCCAGGTATGTGTTGTGGATACTTTTTAATCATTTGGATCTATTTTTGAGAGCGTAGCATGTTTTGAAATATTTGACGCACGAATCGTCGTCGTTTTGTCAACTCAAAAGTGTCCATTGTACTATCGTATCATGAATTACTTCTGACGTAAATCGCGGTGGCACCTCGGTGAGCGTCACCGACAAATACTACGAGAGGCACGAGCATGTGATAAGAGCGGGATGCGGGCAGCGGGCGTGGGCGCAATAATCGCGTCACTCCGGAAGAGGGGAGGCATACTTTGATGTTTACTTATTATTTAGACAGAGGCTAGTACACTTGCACATTCCACTTCGGTCGGCCGATTGCCAGTTGAAACTCTGCAGTCTCGGTGCATTTAAAATCAAACATTCAGAATTGCATTTTGTTAGGCAGTGATTTTGAGTGACATTCACTTTGAGTTTGTCTTTCACATGTCAGTGAGCAACTGTGAGGTCTATCTATACATGACTATGAAATAAAATGAAATTTAGGTAATTAACTTGCAATGTTTTTATTACAATCTGACATATCACAAGTCTTAATTTGTCTAGAATATTAATAGTAAATAAAATCCAAAGTGAAGTAGCTCTGGGCAGTGTAAACTTCTATGTGCTCTGGTTTGTTATGCTGGAATTAAATGGTTATTTGTTAACTATCAGTATATTTAAATACAATTTAAAATATCCATTAGCTATATAACAATCATTGTATGTGTGTGTAAACAATACCATATGAGAACAGGCTACTTTTGCAATGGGAAGAAGCATGTGACTGCATATGTGTAAAAGAGAAAGTTTGCTGGTACTGTATTAGTATGTAACCAATTCACTTGTTTTAGGATTGTGAAACTAGGTTTTTTTATTGTTACCTGTAAATATAAAATAGAATTTCTTAAGCTCTATTAATTTTAACCTTGTTTAAATTCAACATGTAAAAATATTTTTCAATCATAGTATTTTTTTTTAGTTTAGTTGACTATGGATAATTATAATTCAGTTTGGATTGAATCTCAGATTCCATTTTAATATATAATGCCACATTCATTCATGTGTATATAAAGTTCATCTAAGTCAATAAAAATATAAAGAGTTCTTACAGCTTTATCTGACATATTTAAAAATAATAGTTTTAAGATCATTAATGTTATATGTAATAGAAACATAATATAGCTTGATGCTTATCTGAATCTGATTGGTAGAGTCTTAATTCAAGTTGGCTCTTTGAATTCATTTTAAAAATATAGCTCATTAAATTTGAAGACTGTATATTTTATCACAAATTCCATGTACTAACAAATGTTCTAAAGGCTTGCTTTGAAAATTTAATGTTACCGCTATGATACTCCGGGGAAGAATAAAAAACTAATGACACCTCACATCAAAACCAGTCCAGTCATTAATGATACAGGAGGTCACACCTTTGGTTCAGTCAATTAAAAATATTATAATCAGACTACAGATTACGTTCAGTGATCTAAATGTGATCTAAAGTAAACAAGCTTGCTGTTATCAAATATAGCTATAATTAGTTAATTCTTTTATAAGGTTATTAATTACTAGTTATATTAACTATTATATAATTTCTGTATTATTTTTATTGTTTTATTTTGTGACTGACCAGCAGTGACCATAACATGTACTTTTGTTAAAAATTTACTGAATATATTTTGTTATGTACACATATAACAGTTTGATACATTTTATATTTACAAAATCTGTCATTAGAAGTGACATACGTCACTGCTATAAATAAAAACTAAAAAGTTATAATAATGTCCGTATAAGGAATCAGGAATCAATGAATCAAAATAATTAATTAATTGTATTTTAAAATTATTATTTTTTTTTTAAATCATTAAGGTCCTGTGAGATAACTCCTGAGCAAGTGAGGTTGCTACTGTTCAAAGAGTGTGACTGGAGGGGGAGGAAAGTTCTCTTTGATTCGTCTACAATAGAGAGGATCCCAGCTATTAAAAATGACAAACCAGATCCACATAAGAAGGACAATGTGCCATGTATTGTGGAGGTGGTGGATGGATACAGTTATGTGGTAAGTGTTTTACATGTTTGACCATCTTCCTGCCCTTTTCCCACTTGCATAGGGTCGGCACAGTATGTATTTACTCTTCCATGTATCTGGAATCTAATGTAGTTCATACTGGTTTTGGCTATAGTTTTACAGCTGGCCACCTGCCTGACGCCAACCCTCCTTGGGAATAATTGTTTTACATGTTTATTATATTTTACATTTGTCATTATCAGATTATGTATTAGTCAGTTTATAATCTCATTAGCGGAATTATAAACGGAGTCAAATTGTGAACTGACGTTTGGCTTGCATTATTATATTAAAGTTTAAGTAAGAATGGAAGATAATACATGTAAAGTTTTAGTATTGAATATCCACACGCTTTCTGGCATGTTCCATACAATTTTCTTGATTTAAATTATTCAGTAGTCCGTTTAAATAATAATCATAATATAGACATTTATTTTACTATCAAATACGCATAATTACGACATTGATAAAGTAGTATTGTTTAACAATTCACAGACAATATAAAATAATTATTTGCATTTAAATCCTACCTACAACAATGATTGTCCTAGTTAATGATAAATTTTTTGTTATCAACTTTAATCATTTTCTTCAATAAATCTCATAATTAAATAAATAAATAATCTTTAAATCATTTAATCATCTCATCTAATTGCACGATAACGACAATTGCACGATAAAGTTGCAATTACGACATTTTACTGTACTTTATTTACTCAGTATTTATTTATTCTACTATTCCACATTTTTGCATAGATGTTTTAAGTTAACATAGATGCATTTTACAATAATCCTTGTAGTTTAATATGTATTATCGAAATTGATTTTTTTCTTAATGTTCTAATTATTATGGTTTCATTATTCTATACCCAAAATTGAATCAGTATAACTGATAAGATTGATAGATTTCAAGAAAAAAATATGATTTCATAGTTTTTAACTGACTTCATAAAAAGGAGGGGGTTCTCAATTCACTTGTAATTTTTTTTTGTTTGTTACCTCAGAACTTCGCCATTTACGGTTTCAAATTGTTTTGTTGGAAAGGGGATATTCGCAAGTAGGGCTCATTTTATTTTAAACTAGCTGTTGCCCACGACTTCGTCCGCGTGGAATTCAATATTGATGTATCTATATGTAAACATATACATGTATGTGGGTGAAAAACGTTCCGCGGAAACCGTACATTTTATCCAGGATACAAGCCTAAGTGATGTTCCATAGCCAGATATCTGTGCCAAATTTCGTTCAGATCTGTTCAGATGGTGTGGAGTTCTGGTAACAAACGTTCATCCAAACATTCGCATTTACAATATAATTATATTTTTTTTTACCCTTCTTTTTTTACCCTCCGTAATTTTTTTTTGTAATAAATACTATCCTATATTCTTCCCAGTACCTTAAAGAACAAAGTTTAATGATGATCAGTTAAGTAGGTTTTACGAACCCCCCCCCCCCTTTTATACCCCTTCAAGCCTTTTTTCGCAATAAAATGTAGCATATTTAATTTTCTACTTAACTAACTTATATATTCAGTTCTTTATTAATTTAAGTATTGCCTAACCTAAATAAAATAAATAGTCATTTTATTGCCAGAAAAAAAACACAAATACAACAAAGTGCATAACAAAAAAGAGACAGTTATCTTGAATTACGCCCATTTTTGCCATCGACTAATAGATTTAAGGAGCCCGAAAAGAAATTTAAGTGAAATTTAAGTTTCATTTCAATCACTGTCAAAATGTCACCTAAAATCTTAGGACGCCCTTAAAAGATATGGACTCGATAGTTGTCCTTTTAGAGCTAATTGACGATTCAGATGTAGCATTATTATACAGTTAATTAAATAACTAATCAAATTTTACTTAAATCGCCACATACTTTTTTTTACCCAATATGCGACAGTAAAAAGAACACATTTTGAAAATCCTGATAACAGGTGTGAATATTAATTTTTAAATTTATCAAATCCTGTTTTTTATTATTTTTTGACATCTAGCGACCTAACAAAGCAACATTGTAAAAAATTTAAAAGTTAATTTTTTGACCCGTTTTGTAATAAACACGCAATCCCGTACAACAGAAGCGTCCAAGCGCCTAAGTTGAACCATGATCACCCCATTTGACAATATAGATCGAAGGTCAAGTTACATTGGCAATCAAAATGTCTATTTTTAACTTTGTATTATCTTTGAACCATCGTTATTTTATAGAATATCATATATAGTAAACTAAAGTCATCCTAATCAACTAAATAGTCATTTTATAGATTTTTTTGAAGAAATATTTAACGTAACACTTTAAATTGATATAACTTTTTTATTTATGGACCGATTTTGATGAAATAAAAAACTTAATCAAACGACATAACTAATTACTACACATTAGTGAAAACCGCATCCAAATCGGTTAAGCCGTTTCTGAGATTAGCGCGAACATTGTAACAGACAAACAGACAAAATTTTTAAAAATCGTTGTTTTGAGTTCTATAGCATTGGTAAATACCCCCTGTAATAGTTTTGCTAATTTATTTTCCATGTACAGACAGCGATCAGTTAGTATTTTATTATATGTAAAAATGTCATTGAACCTTGGGTTCCGAAGATGTACAGAAAATTGATAGAAATGCAAGCTCTGTTTGGAGAAATATGATGATAAAATATTTGATTCCGTTTTATTTTTGTAAAAGAACCTTAAAAGATTCTATTGGATTAAGTAGATAAACAGAAGCAGGCATATTTTTGTTAATCGCATTTATAAGAAGTTAACATAAAACTTGTCTTGTATTATATAAAATTTAATATAACCGAAATAGAATTAATTAGGACCTGCCAGGATAGAAATTTCCATTTGGCGCGATGTCGACACATTTAGGATTTATTATTTTACAGAAATCTATTCGTACATACCTATGATTACCTATGATTTTTAACTACATACTCCTGACTCTTTTCAGTTAATTGCCAACTTGTTAACTAAAAGTTCCTCCGTTTTAGATACCTTTTGCCGAACCTACGATTCGATTCGACAGCATTAATTTTATTCATTTCACTTTCAATACTTCGTCTTTACGTCAAAATAATCAATATTAAAAAAAAAACATTTTAGACCACACATAAAACGTCTTTAGAGTTACAACTAGAGCCCAAGGGCCTTAATCATGTGTAACTGATTACTAATATGTTACAATAATAAATAAAATTGTTTAAACAATTACGTTTTCCGGCAAGCCAGTACGAAGAAAGAGAAGTAATCTCAGATAACGTTCTAAAGGAAAGAACTAAAATTAAACTGTGAAAATATTTACTGTTCGTAATGTGTAACGTGTCATGATATGTCCTGCTGGGGATATTGTTTGAGAACATCCGCGAATATGCGAAGTCTTATGTGAATAAAATTAACGCCACAATGACATTGCCGTCACGAGACCCGACCGATTCAACATTTATTCGCATCACTTGCGATCTATATTTAGAACACTTTATATGTTAGCCTTTTTGATTACAACGGTCGCCATAAGTGGGGCTAATGAACGCGCGCTCTTGTCTTTAATGAATTAACTACAGTTATGGCGTAGCGATGATTGTAGCCGTTTACGGCCATCTGTTGATATCTTCTAAAATGGTTGTGGAAAAAACAGATTCGTCTATTTATAGACTATGTAAAATTTATTTGTAACTTTTTCCCTATCAGTTTTAACTAATGTGTTGCTAAACTAAATGTGTTGCGATCCTTGTACACGTCGTACGTAACATACGTTTTGAACAGAAATGCTAAATCTGTACAACTTGGTATGTACTACATGGCTTGTTAGAGGATGGTCAAAATGTAAAGGAGAACAAATGAAGATAGACGGCGAAAATATGTGGTTCCACGATGTGATAAGATAGTGGTAACAGAGAGATAAAATGAAAATTAATGTGTTAAGAGTTGCCTTATTCAGTGAATATGTAATAAACAAAAATATATTGCGGACTTCAGAGTTTTATTAGTACAAAAATTTCATTATTCTCGTCTGCTTCTTGGTTGTTGTCTCAAATTTTTATGATGACTATGTATAGTTGGTTAATTTGTACACGAATGATTAAATATTATATTGTATGTAATTGATGAATATACAATATTGTTCTTGGAATATTTAGATTGTAAACAGTCGTATGTAGTCGGGTCGTCGTAGACCTTGATTGCCTACGCGTGACTAACTCCCGTCAAATATAAATTCTTTTAACAATGTCATTATTTCATTAAAATAATTAACTAAAAGATTTTATTAATCTAGTTAACTAAAAGAATTCAGTAACTTAGTTAAGTAGATGTTATTAAGCTATTTAGCTAAAAGATTTTTGTAACTTAGTTAACCAAAAGATTTGACCTCGGAACCTGTCCCTAATTAGTAGTTAATTTAAAAAAAATAATTAACCCGACTGACAGTAGTCCTTCAAACTCCGGGTAAAAATACGAATCAAATGACACCTAACTCTATACTATGATATTAAAGAGCATAATATAATACATACTTATATACCCGCGAAAATATTACCCTCATGTCAGTCGGGTAATGTAGTTTCTCCAGAATGGTCACAATTTTCCTAACTTACAATATGAAAACATATTTATATACGTGTTTGAAATAAGGTATATTGATTGATCTATTGTAAAAAGCTGTGTAACGCACGCCTTGAAGGATACCCAAACAGTTGTAATTGTCTGCAGTACAAAGGGCCGGCGGCGGACGCGAGCGTGCTCGGTGACATGATATTTGGCGCGGTCGCTATAAACTTCAAGAACGTCTCGCTAAAGATCCACATAATGAATGATCCTAAAAGGTAAGTGACGAATGTAATCCATATAATTTAGTGGTACGTCAGTGTTTTAATTAGTCGTAATAGTCGAGATAGTAGTCATATTAAGTACATTCAGTGATGTACTATGATTTCTTATAAATATTAACAACAAAAAAGTATTACAGTTGCATTGTCAGACTTTATGCAGGAATGGGTAGAGAAAGTAAAATGATGAGGAAGGGTTTGTGCTTTTTCGTTTTCTTAATACAACGGGCGAACGCCCGTATGAGATTTATTAGAAAAAATTAACAAGGTTTTATTTGCCTCCCCAGTATTGATTAATCTATATATCAATGTTAAAAAATCTCGATATACAGCCTTGGCCAAAAGTATTAGGCATCTTAAAATGTTGTGAGTTACAATGTTTTGGGTTGAAAAATAAAACTGATTATACTATTTACATATTAGTATAGTATATCTATACATATAATAAAATTAGGTAATAAAAAAATCTAATGAATATTTGGCTTGCACAAGCTTCCTGCAATCAGTTGCAGATATTGCATTCCATTCTTGTTTCAAGGCATTTTAGGCCTGTTTTTAATGTAACGTCTCCCGTATCTTGCGCTTCAGTATATCCCAAAGGTGTTCTGTAGGGTTTAGATCGGGTGACTGATCGGGATGGTATTCCTCGCCCACACGTCGCCTCATGAATGTCACGCCCGGCGTTCCAAACACCTGTAAAAGAAGAAAAAACACTGTAGAATTTAATTACTTCTTATATAACAGTTTAGATTGGTGTAAATGTTTTTGTTGCTTTATGTAGTGTATAACGTATTTGTAACTTACCTCAAATTTTGATTCCTCGGACCATACCACATTAAACCAATCTTCTTCAGTAAAGTGTTGGTATCTCAGAGCCCATTGTAATCAGTTCTTTTTGTTGTTTTTGGAGAGCTATGGCTTCTTTCTGGCTTTGCAGCCTTTTAGGTCCGCTTCAGTGAGTCTTCTTTTTACCGTCCGAAGAACAAATCGGCCGACCAATCTCATCCGATAAAGTTGCAGCGAGCTCAGAAGAAGTTTTTTTGCGATTCTTCAGAGAATCTCGAACAGGTTTTCTGTCCTGGCGACATGTTACGCGTTTTCGGCCAGACCCAGTCTCTGCAAACCTTTTAATTGCAAATTGTACTGCACACCGTGAATATTTTAATAGTTTGGCAATCTCTACTTGGGTTTTGCCTTCTTCGTGTAATACCTGAATTTTTACCCGTTGTTGACTCAAAAACTGTCTCTACTTCACAAAAAAATATCACGCACCAGCTTCCTACCACTGTCAAAGTCAGTGTAAGACTGACAATTAATACATAATATTTTTGAAAAACCTCATTACTTACGTTTTGTGGACCAGGTGTTTTATGGCACCATAAAATACCTGATCTATTGTATTAAACTAGCTTTCGATATTGCCGCTTAAAAGGATTAGTGGAATTTTTAAAATTTTGTGAGATGCACTTGTTTTTTATGGGTGCCTAATACTTTTGGCCAAGGCTGTATACTCTAACATCTATAGCGGCATTATTCTCATTGTGTTACAAAGTACAGGTATAACGTCATTTTTGTAATTGGTGCTTTTTACTCAATATAATTTGTACAAAACAAACAGCAGGCCTCACCATTTGTTATGTCATCGTATTGGTCTAACGCACAATATTTTACATAGTTTATCTTACGTAACTTAAAAAACAAACAATTATATACGCCGTATGGGATACGACGGAATATAAAACAAAAGATATATTGTTATCAGTGTAATTGTTAATATAAATAAGAAAAAAAAAAACTAACATTATTTGATGGTTTACGTGTTTGGAGTTGTGTAATGTGGTCGGTCTCTTGTCTGTCGAGCCCCGGTTGGAAAGTACGAAACAATCATTCGGTCAAGCGTAAGTAGTGTTGTTTAAAACAGAAGTATTCAATTTGGCATATGATTTTTCGAATGTTCGCGTCATGTTGTACGAAAGTGATTCTTGTTTGTTCCATTTCACTGACACCTTCCGGATTAATGTTCTCGTGATCTTGAACCTCGCGAGATGGAAGTTGGCGATGTGCCAAAAGTGGGCGTCTGGGACGATGTAATACAAACGGTGTAGATAATACGTGTACAAAACAATGTCATTCATAAATAACCACCTTCGTCTTGTTAACGTATTCTTTATTCTCTTCCAGTCAATGCCTATAGATAGATAGAGAAAGAGTAATCGCTGTCCGCTCTCTACTCAGTTGAATAAGCCTGAAATATGATAATTATTTCTAATAGTAGAAAAAAATATTAATCTTGGTTACAACTTAAACCAATCGACAAAATACTTTTGAAGTTATTTATCTACAATCTACACAGTATTAAAATATATATTACAAGTACACCATAAAGGAATTATTTAAAGATATTGTTATAATCTAACAATATCTATCTAATTATATTAAAAAAAAAACAGACTATTCCTGACAAATAAATTCTTCTCTCGTTTTCGTAAATGGTTTGTTTCACTTGCAAATCGAATGGTTGTTTCTTATAGGTTTACACTCAAATGACTTTAGATAAGTCTTGTCCTAAAGGATCAAGATTATGTACTTCGCATTTAATTATGTTTGGTGAAAAATGGGATCACATGATACAAGTTGCTACACACACTTTTATATATTAGACTCCCAAATGTATTGGATCGGTTTTATAATTGTTAATGCTTAATTTAAGGCAAGGTTTCATTAGTGTGATTTATTTATATATATTTAGCAACAAAACCCAATACCTCTGTAGTATCCAAGTTCAAAAGATACAGTAAGACGGAACATTATGTTCCATATTTATGGGCTCCAAAACCTGAGTAGGTTTTTACGTTTCTTCTCAGTCTATTTTTAATTGTTTCTATAGGTTTATGTGCACGAAAGTGTTTTGCGTGCCGATGTCTCGACGGATAAGCCGAGTCGAGCGCAAGACTAGCGAAACCAACAACAACGTTGTGCGGAATTCCTCTACGCCATTAAACGTACCTGCGTGGAGAGGAGAGGAAGGGGTATCACTGAGCTTCTCCATCGATAGGGGAGACTCGGGTATGTTGAAAAATATGCAATTTGGCTTTTTATTTGAAACTAACAAAAATGTGCCTAGAAATATGCTGTATAAAAGTTAAAAATTTTAGGTGTAGACAACACTTACGCAACTTTTATTTAACGAAAACTTTGTTATTAATGTTTATTATGTATAATTTAATATGTTTATCAAATAATAAATCCTTTAGTTTAATCAAACAAAACGATATGAAATTGTATTGAACAAATTTGTGGTGAGCAAAATGTAATGACGGGAGTAATTGATGTGGGGAATATTCGCCATAAAAATGTATAGTTTTTCTTTTCAGTCGTCAAGGTGCTTTAGGATTGTAACATGGGAATAACTTTTTGTTTGCCTAATAATTATTAAAAAAAACTGGAATAAAACATATTAACATTGTAATTGCGAATATGAAACATAAAAATGTGTTCACAATAAATTCGTAAACGATCGTTCAATTGCTATATAGCGGTAGTTTAAGAATGCGGAATGTACTAAGTTCTGTTTAGGTTAAGTGATGTCACACAAGAGATCTACACATGTATAGTAACGTTAAAATTACGTTAATGTAAACATATGTATAGTAACGTTAAAATTACGTTAATGTAAACATATGTATGTATATATGTATGTCTCTTATCTTATTTCATTTGTCGGATAATAATCGTGGCATGTTTAAGGTCAAAATTAAATAAAAAAAAAACACCCCAAGAGCTATTAGATATTTTTAAAACTCCAGTAACAATTTCAGATTTTGTTCAATCATTGATATAATATACGACTAATTACGGTACTATTTAAAAGAATCTTACCAAATTGAAAATTAAAAAAAATTCAAGTGCATAAGAAAGTCGAACTGGTGTTAAATATTGCTAGTATGAGTCTAATAATATTTGTAATTATAATTTGGTTTTAATATTGTAGCAATCAAAATGAATTGTATGAAGATCACAAATAAAGCTAAGAATGTTCCACAGGATTCTACGGCGAGCAATCACCTTACAGTAGTGTCGGTTCTAACTTCGACCACAGTTCCATGTTCGATGCCGGAGAAAGATGTAACACGCAAGAGGAGTTGAGTTTCCACTGTAAGTACCTTTTTTATATGTGACAAAACTCATACATGTCGGCCATTATTGTTATAAGTGTCATCATGTCTGTAAATATCACACATGTAAAGATCATCACGTGTGTCATACAAGTGTCATACAAATTTCGTAACAGATATTTCTGAATCATATGATGTGAGTTATTAAAATTGTCAATGAGAGGCGGATAGCGTTATCTCTAATGCTGCTACCACTGATTTGGTTAAAATATGATATAGATTAGATTTCGGCAAGTAGGTTTGAATACGTTGAAGTGAGCTTCGGATACGGTTGATAAAATTTATCGAGGTACACGAAAAAGAAAAAAACATAACGATCGTTCAATTGCGTGAAAATATTATTTAAATTAATATGTCAGTATATATACACACTTCATGTTCCGTATCCGGACCAAATATGATATATAAAACATATTATATTTGGTTATGTGCTGTGTACCTGCACAAACATATATATATATATATATATATATAT
>DWLR01002738.1:0-14776 GCA_018246295.1 Papilio alexanor hazarajatica | reverse complement strand
GGCAAAAGTGCATAGATAACAACGGTGCATACTTTGATTAATGAAATATATTTTACAAAAAAAATGACTTTATATTCCTCCCGTACAAAACACCAATTTCATAATATGTATGGACCTAATATTTAAATATTATACAGTCAATTTAAATATACAATGGCGGGCGATGAGAAAATGGTGATAAAATCCAATCATCAGGGATGACAATATGGTTAATGAGTCATTTGAGAGATGAATACATCAGTA
Source organism: Papilio alexanor hazarajatica (assembly GCA_018246295.1). Lineage (NCBI taxonomy): Eukaryota > Metazoa > Arthropoda > Insecta > Lepidoptera > Papilionidae > Papilio > Papilio alexanor. The sequence goes on along the minus strand of DWLR01002738.1, from coordinate 14,533 downwards.
AAAAAAAAAATCCCAGGAAGCAATACGAAACGCCTTCACTCAGTTTATTGAAATATTTTCATTAAATAAATGTATTTTACCTTAGAGACAAAAGGTTTTAATTGTTTAGTACAAAATGTCAATTTCATACTATAGCCCTTATATACTATTCGTATAAAAAAAATTAATAAACAATCCATCGATTTTGGATGTAGGTTGTTCATTGTATCTTTTTTACCACACGAGGACCCACGAGAGTACACCCACTAATACATTTAAATCTTAATATATCTTTAAAAACGTTAAGGTAAAAATCGGTTGTTTAAGCTAGACAAAATATGTGATCTTAACAATATATTGTTCTTAACTCGATGTGTATTATGGATTCGCTTTATAAGTTACAAATATTAGACGAATGATTGACAATTGTATAAAACAATAATTGTAGTAAACCTTTTTTTCAAAGTCCGATGACAAATTTTTTTCCTCAGTTCCACTACTCACATCTTTGTCCGTACATACATATATGTACCCTCGTCGATTCTGAGTGCATTTCCGTTGACTAGAGCCGTGTTATACGTACCAAATAATAAACGGCTTATCGCTAATCGTTCACAGCGGATCCTATAGCATTATCGCTACCGCAATCAACTAGATAATGAAACGTTGCTAACTGCCATTTAATTACTTAAGTAGCAACCCGACTTTTCTGCGAATTTAATAAAATTCTAATGTTAATAATAAATAATACTTGCTTTAAAAAAAACTAAAAAACACGCTTTATTAGAAAATCAAACTAAAAAACATTTCTAAAAAATTCAAAATAACAATAGAATGATTAATAAATTCTGTTTATTTTCTTCGTTTTCTATTTCTTCTTTGCTTATTTTTTTTAGTTCTACTAATTTGTTATCCTGGTGAGCCTGGGCTCGATAATTGCCCCAATTTATGAAATTATTGTATTGTCATCGGTCCTTGATAAATGTGTAAAATTTCAAACCATTTAATGGGTTGTAGTGGATGAAATTAGAATTTCAAGATTCCATTACCTACATAGATATACAGATAGTGTTCATATAAAATTTGTCAAATGACATTAATTTACTAGAGAGACATAATTATCTGGAAAGATGTAAATAGACAGCTTCAAGTACATAAGCTAACGACTTTTTATAATATATATATCTCACCTACTGAATACTTCATGTCTGATGAAGTATCCACATTTCGTGTTTTTTGTCCATTGGTCTTAATGTTTGTCCAATGGTTACTGCCTATTGTCAAATATGAAATAACCAGTCGATAGACGTATTCACATACGTACATATAGTTAGGATATATTGCGTTCGTTACTGAGGAGTCGACTGACCACAGTCGAAGAAGCCCTGAGTTTAAATTACATGTGATTTGTCGATCCTGACCCGAGCGTTGTGGTTTGTTATTCATGTACGTAACATTAAGTATGGTGTTATTTGAACAGAAAATAACTATTGAAACATCATCCGGTCTAAAAGCACCTTATGGTGTACATTGGGTTGTCACCCATACTAAAGTATCTTATTATATTTTAGCCACTTGTATAGTATGAAAAATAACACAATATGAAATGTACCTACTATATTTTCAAAACTACATCAATGTTTGCGCTCTTTTTATATTAACTGTAAACTGGAAAATAACCACACCGAAGGCATGGGGGGTTCCAGAACGAAATTAACGACGTTTATCTCTTATTAATTCATACATATGAAAATTAAAAATATAAAGTAAATAATAAGAAATACATGTGTACTATTGTATTTCATTTTTCTAGTGTTCCCAAAAGTACTTAAAATAGTCAAATACAATTTTTTTATTTTCATTAAAGGTGTCAACCCTAGGTGTACATGGCACTATTATAACAATATAATATGAATATTTTAATAATAAAAATACAAAGACAGTACAGACATCTTTGTACTTCAATTTTATTATTAAATGGCATCTCGGCTAGATTATAATGGCAATTGTTATCGCGTTTTTCCGCGGCTTTACATAGAAAGTATGCAATGTTTATGAAAATTCTATCTTTCCGTGAATTTAAGATTAATTGTTGCCTTTACTATTTAAAATATAATTTTGCCATTTTGCTGTTAATTTGGTAAAGGAATTAATAAATGACTAGAGCTGTTTTAGGTACTTTAAAGATGTTCATCAGAAGACCTTTTGGAACTTTTTAAAATTAGAATGAATTTAATCGATATAATAATTTTCGAAGTATGCATTTATATATAATAAAACACACATTAATCGTAACTAAAATCCTTAAAATTTTACCGCCGTTAAAATTACAACTAAAATATTAACAATGACTTTGAAAACCAGTTTCGCAGTGCAGATCGACAGTGTTCTTGCTAATTTGGCAATGGCAAATTGTGGCTTTAGACATGTGTTTATCAAGATGGTTTAAGTATCTCGGATTAAAAAAAAATATAGAAAAATATGTTATCAAATTATTGAAGAGATACGGAATGCATAACCAAAATGTTTCACACGTTTGGGCTAGATTTCGTCTCGTGTAGTCGCGATATTAACATAAATAAATGAAAGTAAGAGTGAAACGATGCATTAGGTCAAGCACAATGATAATCCGCCATCCTAATTAAGGAAGACATGCTTAGTTTCATGATAGTTTGAACATCAAACTATCATGAAATTAAGCATTTCTAGTTAGAGAACAAACAAACCTTCAATAAATAATGCATCATTAAAAACTGTTATAATGAAATTGTGCAACGAAATACATATACATATATGATTTAAAAACTTAGAAGCCTTCAAATTATGCAAACATGTATTTGATTTGGAACTGAAGTATTGCACGAAATGTGTTCATCATACATATAGTGTGGTAAGCATATTACAACTTTTTTTTAATAATATTGAAAACTTAACTTATTGATAAGATTAATAAAATAAAAATCTTAAATTATCCCTGTTCCACCAAGATCTCTGAATGAATTTCATAAATAAGAAAAAAAATGGAAAGTCATTAATCCCGCATGTATTTGAATCCCAGACCAGGTGCCATATCGGAACATTGGCACAAAAACACTAGCCATCACCATCCATCTCGTATACCACATACTTGATTCAATTAATTTTTCATTCTTTAATTTTTCATTCATTAATAATTCTTTATAAATTAACTAGAAGAAGATAAGAATTAAAGATATTAACTAGAAGAAGAAAAAACGTAAACTTACGTATTTTCGAATAACACTGATCGTAACTAGTACTCATAACAAATATAAAAACAATAAATTTAGTACCGGCCAGCATTTTGCAACAAATTATATGCAGACAGATAAAATTACCGACTTTGACAAAGGCTAACTAAGCACTATGCAGCCATGTACGGTCCACGATTGTTATATATGTCGGCATATGAAATAGGTTATTATTAACAAGTTCAAGGCAACTGCAGCGTGCACAAATAGCATACATCAGAAACAAATTATTATTAATAATAGTTATTTGTGACTTTGATTCATGTGATTTTAGACGGTGCATTTAACAGTAAAGGCGAGTTCCAGTTATTTTTACGTCAATACTGTTTCTTTTTTAAATTACTTGGTAATTTACTGATTCAAATGTAAGCAAATTTTACGCACAATTACATAGGATTATTTATATATATTTATTAAGTAATCTTAACCCCACTAACATAATTAGTAGGAGAGGGTCGAATGGCTGTTTCGAATCCCCCACCTTATGTTTCGCAGACCACGTCTTAAATCATTAGGTTATTAGGGATTTTGTTAGGACAGAGCTAAAGTCGTTTGTAACAAAGTTGAACGGTAGCAAGAAATCTAATAGTTTGGTTTTCAAATCCCTCGATCGAATCCTGTAAGGCGATTATTGACGATTTTTGTAAAGCAGTTTTTTTTCGCAAGATATCTTACGTCGATTCAAATTGACCAGGATGAAAAACTTTAATTTTAACCTCTGACTCTTCTCTTCAAGTTATTTTAACCTGAACTGACTGACTGACTGACTGTCTGACTTTTTAAATAGCTTAATATTTCTGAAAGCATAAGATATTGGTTTCACAGAGCAATCTTTAGATCGGCGTTTATACTATAGTAATTTTTACATGTTTAACTTTTTAAATTCGTAACTTTTAGCCCTAATTTATGTGAAATGTTCTTTGGCGAAGTTAAATAATTTCCTATATTACGTAGTTACGGGACTCCTAGTTTTTTACTAAGATTAAAAGAAAATAGCTAGGCTAGCGATGTATATGATAGTAAGTAACCAATGTTCGTAAAAATTCTGTTCCATTCTCCGTCAGATTCTCTATCCCTTCACATGTCTTCCTTATTACAAGTGGGTGGGAAGGGAAGAGGACTACAGTTAGGCCGCCGGCACCTCACTCTTCAAGCGAAACACAAAAAACTTCTACTTCACCCCTGTCTTCTTTGAGATCGTGGTATTTCACTGGTCGAGCGCGCCACTCGTGCAACAGATGTTGTTGCAGACTCTACCACTTTTAGTAACTAGGACTAGGAAAAAGAGAAATAGAAGGTATGGGGATAAGGAGGAGTCTAAGGCACAAACTTGTAAGAAGAAAATAATTTACATATTGTATGAGGTCCTGGTACTTCTCTAGTCGTGAGTGGGCCATTAACTATGCAACTAGACATAGCTTTAAAGCAAGTTAAATAAAACTCTATTGATGCCGGACAAGTGTAAGTTCTCCTTTTAAACCAGATGTTACTTTTTTGAACTAGATGCTAAAGGTACAAAAAGGTTATAAAAACAATACAAGTAAAAACAAAAATATGATTACTGTGGAAAACTTTTATATATTTTTTGCGTCGCAAAAAAAGACAAATAGTCAACCAAAATGACCTTGGATAAACATTTGATACGTAATTTAACAAAAAAGTAATTTGTTGGTTATCTCTGTTAGTTCAATTATATTTAATTGTATAATTGCATTCAGAACAGAGAAGCGAATGGGGAAGCACGTTCTCTGTTCTCGTCTTAAAAAGAATACTAGATTTATCTGGAATAGTAAATACTACATACAAATGTGAAAATGAACACTAACGTTTTCGGTGTTTCTGTGTGCAACTTTTTTAAACTTAAATAGAAATAATCCCACTGGCCATGTATTCCTTCCCTTTTTAAGATTTCGCAAAAGAAAACCTAAAAAAGTATCAAGGATTTTTTTTTTGATGAAACTACAATTCAAAGAGGTGATTTCCTCAAAAAATCGCACAAATAATGAAAGATCAAAGGAAGGTAAGCAATTATAAATGATAATGAAATGAAGGCTACTTTTATATATTCTATTGTTTAATCTACTGCAATATTCATAACTGAGACAACGGCCTTGGTCACCTGTCGCGACGACGATTTAATTACGATCCGGTGGTCAATATAGATTTGAACATAAACAAACGATTAAGTAAGTGTTGAGCCACAAAATTGATGAAATAGACAACAAAATCAAGTTGCTCAAACTTTTATACAATATCTGGTAAAAAAATAAATTTGTACCCCGTAACGTAAGTACCCCCGTCCCCTTCCCATCCTTCCTTTTCTGCTTATCTGAACAACTTTTCCTTTTTTTCTACAATAAACAGCTCGTCGGGAAGGTTTTTTTTTAATTATCTGTGTTCCGTAAAGAATTAGAAGTCGAATGGCCCCTCACTCTTCAAAATCGGTTAAGCCATTTAGGATAAAGGAGGTCACAGTGGAATGGACAAATACCCACCAAAATGCACCTCCACTCAGTGCAGTGCGCAGATCTTAATGGGTCTTAACTTTTGGCGACCCTTCCTAATTTGCCAACTTTTATCTTAAAAAACACTTTGAGGCACTAAGTTGAAGCGGCTAGTTAAGCTAGTTAGTTAGCTAAGACGGAAAAGAACATCATCTCCCTGCCCTTTTCCCACTTGCGTAGGGTCGGCACAGTATGTAAAACTCTTCCATATATCCTGAACTCTACTGTAGCCCATACTGTTGCTAGTTGTGGCTATAGTTTTACGGCCGGCCGCCTGCCTGACGCCAACCCTCCTTGGGAATATATATACTTATATAAGGATTTTAATATGACATTATAAAATAGCACAAAATACACTAAATTCCAATTGAATTGATTGGATTGATTCTGCCAGAAGTTCTGCTGCAGCCTGCGCTCGAACTTCAAGTGCTAATGTTACATAATAATTTGTTTCACAGAAGATGTAAGTAGCCCAACATTAGACTCGGGTTCAATAGGTATTCCAAATGTGTGCGTAGTTGCAGATCTGTTGCTGATCAAAGGAACCGCCAATTTTGTTTTTCGCACATAACTTATGTAGTATATCATTATCAATTAATAAAGATTTATAAAATGTTAGTAAATAAATTTAAAAATATTTAAGACATGTTGATGTCAAACGTCAAAAAAAATTTTAAGACGGAAAAGAACGTAAAAAGAAAATATAATGTCGATAGAGATAGACAGAGATAATGGATTTACATTTGATAAGGTCCGATGACATCTGTCTGACAGTTACAAAATTGTATTAATGACTGTTGTTAGATTTTGGTTCCGTTGTTCGTTTCCAAAAGAAAATTATGTTGTTGAAGACGGTTCAAATAGAATTTTATAGTAGGGGATTCCATATATCTTAACACTGCGTCCAAAATCAATGATTAAAATGTTTACAACATGATATTGTTTACTAGTGTTCTTTATAGATGATAAGACGTGGAAGATCTCATTTTTACACCTTACATAATAATACCACAAAATTACTTACGTATATCCCAATGAAAACAAAAACTTCTATCGATAAGTAAATATAAAATTAAATTAATACACATGAGGTGACAAAACATTTTGTTGAATTCAGACAAACACACTCACAATCAATTAGAAATAGTAAGTTAAAAATGATAACTGGACCACAAAAGATAGTTGCTTGATAAATATTATGCGACTAAGTACAGATCTTGGGTATTTTATAGAGTAGCATTAGAGGCAATTCATTGCTAACAATATCAAGGTATAGGCCGAGGCAAAATGGAGGCTTCAGGTACTTAATACTAAAGAAACATTAATTACAAGTTCGCTTTCGAAAAATTAAGCAAATTCATCAACCTGATTATCTTCTAGAAGAAAATACTGAAATTTATTTGGTTTTCTAGACACTTTTTCAAGTCTAACCTTAATAAAAATCTTTTTTTAGTAAGTAAAAGTTGTTAAAAGAAGAAATAATCAAACTGATTTTGTGTCTAAATATTAAAGTTTTTACACAATTAAGAATCTGAGTGATTGATTACCAATGACTGGCCAAATAATGAATAGTCAAAATATGTTTTGTTTATTCCATCGTACCACTAATGATCCATACAAAAAGCTCTTGCTTCCAACCCAAGGTTCTAGTGAACCTACGTCACAGATGCGATAATTAAACCTTGCGCGCTCTATTGAGTGAGATTTATTTCCATTATTTTCAAAATCCATTTAAATGTATGCCTTTTGATCAAATGATCTTGAAACATTTTGCTGCTGTTTTATAACATAACTTATAAAAAATTATGCGAATTTTTGACCTTACCTACCTATGATATACTTAAAATAATGTACTAAACCCCTCAAAGCGTTACCATTGTTTGTTTTCGTGACTGACCTACTGCTCTCAGTTTACCTTATAGATGACATCCTTACAACATTACTAGATAGACTAGTTGCTAAGCGGCATTTGCTCTTGATAACAGCATTACCCTATTTGTCTTTTTGACTATCCTTAAATCTTTGTGTGTTTATACTACAACGACTTAACTACAATTAAAATATGGAAATAAAATTTATTAACAGGAAATCCATTCGATAACGATATTGACCTATAAATCATCTTTTAAATCGCTTAACAAATACATAGGTCTTGAGGAAAACGAAGTCGTGCAGATAAAATAACAAAACAACGCATTGAAACGTCATTGAGGTAAGATATTATGATGTAAGCAGAAGTGTGCCATAAACTCACATATACAAAAACTTCGTCGATAATAACTTTAGCGTCGAATTCTTCATCAAGATTTAATCTCTATCAAAATCTCAGATATAATTATTATATGCTTTAAAGTTATTCAAGTGTCAACACCTACTGTTAAGTCCTTAAGATTAAATATTTTTCTCAACTAAAGATTAAACGTAAGCCCAGAAAACTTATATACGAACGAATAAAAAAACATATCCGGGTTACATTATCCCGGTAATGTTTATTACAATTTATATAACGTTAATAAATCACACGCAATTGTGGGTTGTCACATTTGCGTTTAGACTCCAAGCTTCATTAAGTACAAGGTAGTAATAATATAAAATGAATATATATCGTGGTCGGATAATTAATACAATTTATTTGCTTAGGTGCATACAATACATATTTTCATAACGCGAAACAAACATAAATTATTTGCAATAACTAAAAAAGCTCGTATAATCGGAAGTATGAACAAGTTCAGCTTTAGTTGCCATAAACAATAAGCTATCTGAGGACAGATTCGCGGTCCACCAGAGTGACAACCCTACTCGTCTATTTACGTGAACTCAGAAAGAACATAAAGTGATCTCTTGCTAAGTAATCAAGCTGAGGGGATACGGTAGGTAGGAACAGTAGTGGAGCCCGCAACAAAAGCATCTGTTGCAACGTCCTGATACGAATTTAGTTTTAGAAGCCATTACTTTCTGTATAAACATATTAATTACTGGAGAGTAAAAAAAGGGCATCTGGCATCCGGTCACAAAATAACATCATCAAAGCCGTGTCAATACACGATTAACGAAAGCGCCATCTGTCATGCTACTTAGAAATTTCTTATTAAACTTGATTTGGTCGCAACGAATCTTTTATGTTTATTTTTGTGAGTACAAGTGAGAGATGTCGCTGTTGCATTATTAAATAAAAGAATTTAGAACATGGCTTCTACTTCTGTACTAAAGATATGAGTTATAAATAGGTGATGTTTTCAAAATTCCTTAAATCGATCCAAAAGTCGTAAGTCGATATTTCGTGTACAACCACTACAATTGTCTGATCGACCAGTCTGCCTTCAAATCGTTGGCAGGGACTTACAAAATCGACTTCGGGTTCAGACCCCGGATTCAGACGCCATGTGGTATTGGATTTAATAATTGTTACTCATATAAAATACCATTTGCTGGACCTCTATAAAAAGTCACACTATCACGCTACAAGGCTAAGCTGTGGTAAATACAATTGATCACCAAAGTTCCATGTTTGTAAGAGAAATAAAATCATATCGTCCAGCGTTAAAGACAAGCAGAGATCGAATTACTTATTACTTGATCTCTGCTTATCTTCAAATGTTTTTTTTTTTTGATGAAACCAATATTTATTTTAAACCAATTTTAGCGTTTGTCATCCAAACATTTCAGTGCTGCTTTGTTTAGTCACAAAGGTATTAGATTAATACAGTCAAGGCTACGTTGAGTTAAACACAATAAATAGTACGCGACCGCATATCGTCAGAGTCTGTGATAAATCTTAATCATTGACATTTATTTATCCACTATTTTTACTATTGAATATTTGTGTTTCCACAAATTTCCAATTTTCATTGTACGAAATCAAGTTTAAATACGACCACACCTCAAAAATTCACTACTTAGGTTCACACATTATTCACTACAGTAAACTTCTTCCATAGTTAATAGTCTTGTTGTTGTTTTACATCTTACAAGAAACATATCTTAAACATATCTTTAAAATATCTGCATTCCTTTTCGTATTTTATATAAGAACATAATAAAAATATTTTAAATTAGATTAAAAAACTGAAATAGTAATTTTACGGTAGAAAGTTACAGTATATCCTTGTGTGACATTTCGAAGACGCTCTGTGACGGAAGTATTTTTATGATTGCTAATTTAGGTGTTGATATTATATTAGGTAAATAAACAATAATTTTAATTAATCTATAAACTGACACTGCGGGGAATAATACAAATCGAATAACACCTAGATCTTCAAAATGGTCAAACCGTTTAGGATACACGTCACAATATAACAAATAAACATACATTCATACCCAGAAATATATAACCCTTCTATCAGTCGATCAATATAATTGGTGATTCATTCTACGTGATGTTTTAAATTGGATGACAATTATTACACAAAACATCGTTACATCATAGTAAGTACATTTACTTACTATGATGTAACGATGTTTTGTGTTATGTTAAACCTAGACATTAACTTGGAACTATCATAACTCTCTAAACTTATAAACGCAGCCATTTATGTATGCATCTACGAGTATTACTCCTAACATGACCGTCAATACACCTAACTAATATATGAAATAATTATGATCTGTGTCTATTTATTATTTATACATGATTCAAATATCATTATACCCACAAAAATCCACGGATACATTTTTAGCAACAAAACAAACTAATCGTAAACAGTATTTCCGAAACTGTCAAAAGAATTACGCCAAAAAACTTATTTAGAGTAATTATCTCTTTTAAATTTATAAACATGTTTACAACTAAACAGTAAATACCCAACGGAAACTAATTCATTCATTACTTATACATGATTGTGTTGGAAAAAAGTGACGTAGAGAGATAACGCGGGAACTATGACCCCTGTATGATCGGGAATACAATTCAGTGATACTATTGTGCTCCTTCCAGCACGACAGTTGCCAACAAGTAATATGTGGAAGTGCTGTGTGATCTTGTCGGCCCTATTAATTCTCACATTTGGACAAGGTATGTCATTTGATAGTTACTTTAATTCACAATATTTTCTAATCACTTTACAAACAGTTCAGTTTTAGACTGTTTTTAACCTATTTATAAAGTTACGGCCATATTGAATTTGTTTGTCAAGCATGTTTTCATTTTGTGTTTTTGTACATATACCTAATGAACTTGATTATATAAAATGATAAAACTGACACAATCAAGCAACGAGAATTTGCCACCACAAAGTGTTGTTTTTGTTATTTATTCTGACGAAACATTTGACTAATAATATAAAATATTGCAAAAAATGGTCAAGATGTGTAAAGTGAAATATATGATTGATTAATAAAATGTTTTAATGTAATGTAATGTTGTTTTATTGTATTTGTAAAATGTTATATTGAGATGTTAAGGTTATCGATTCTCAAATAAAATAACATTTCACTTAATGAGAAATACAAGTTAAAAATCGCATAACCTCACAGTAAAAAATACTACATTAATTTTCAATTACTCTCTTTTAAGGTTATGATATGATGACAAGAAATAATTGTTTATAACGTTAAATTAAGACGATATGAATCTAAAAAAATCCTAAAATAATCGAAAGAATAAATTTTTAACTCCTGAAAATACGAAATAAAATAAAATAAATTTTCATTTTATTATATGTGCCTATTCTATAAACTTCTATAAAATACACTCTCATTCTTTAACCCAATTATATTGTAAATGGAGAGATTGCCACTTTTGGGTACCAATTGTGATAAAAGCCTTTACTCACAACATAATTCAAAACTAACATTTGTGATGTTTTATAAATATTATGAATTCCAAAGCTTATATACTAAGCGATACCGGTTAAACTAAGCGATAGGCGTTCGTCTTCTTCATACTTTTTTTTGTATTTTTGCAATATTGTCTAGTCCACAAAGTAATCGATGCTACAATACCTAATTATAATATCAGAAAATTATTATGATTACATTTGTATTATATATATATAGATTGTAATTGTAAAACTATAAATGATTCATATTCATTAAAAGATATTATAATTTTTTATTGTAAATTGCCTGCTTTCCGCTTACAGATGACACGACAACAGACTCAAAACTCGCGGAAGGAGAGAAAAAAATGAGTGACCAAATTTTACTGATCCTAGAGCACTTCAAGCAACCCAATCCAGTTGGGATTCCGGGGGCAGATGTACCCGATCCATACCCAGTGCCCGATATGAAGCAATCCCTGTCACTTGGCACTTTATATTTCAAAAACACTGCCGTATATGGAATAAGCAAGTTCCGAATTTTGTACGTCAATGCAGAAATAGGAGCTATGGAGGTCAGTTTGAATTAATATAGTGACCCAGAGGTGTTGCTATTCTATTGATTGAACCTCGGCTGAGCTCATTACTGTTCACATTGATAAAAAAAAATATTGTTACAATTAATATTGATGTCACCAACGACAAAATTCATTGGTTTGAAGCTTTTCAAGAGTTTTGCTGTATTATTAATACAAAGCGACGCAATACAATCCTGAATTAAATTCAAGTATTTCAAATCTTGTTTCTAAATTACAGGTTAATGCTGCATTGGCCATAGACAAACTACAAGCTCGAGGTAACTACACTCTATCCACATGGCTAAATAGGGCGCAAGGGCCTTTTACTGTTGATATTTCTGGTCTTAAAATAATAGCTAAAGCCACTCTGGGCGTCGAAAGAGATGGAAAACTCCGAGCCCAAGGCATATCTATAGATCTGGGTTTCACCAATATTGCTGTAAATTTCGAGAATTTGGGTTTCTTTGGCAGCATGTTCCAAGGAATTGTTAACTCTGTTGGCACATTCCTATTCGATTCCATCAAACCATACGTACTTAAAGAAGCTTATACTAAAGCAAGGACTGCTATCAACGAGGAACTGGATGTGATCGCCGGAGATATGCAATTCCCTAATTCCATATCTCCATTAGATATGGTAATAGCTGACGCAAGGAAAAAGGTTAGGCAAATGGATCTAGATCCTTATAAAGTTAAAGATTACAACACGACAGTGAGTGTGTTTACGATCACTTTGGATAATACTTGGATTATGGGTATTTCTTCTTTTCAACGAGTAGGCAATATAACGCTTAAATTAGAGAACAACACTGTGATAGCTGACTTTGAAATCGGAACACAGAAGTTGCAAGGCGTTACACAATGGGAAATCTCAGCAATCAGTGGTCTGATGTCAAGAGCGGGCACGGGATCCTTCTCAGTTGAATACATAAGTGGCAGATTAGTACTCGGTCAGCCATTGGACACGAGGAAACAACCTCAATTCAGAGATTTAGATCTCGAGGTAGGTAATATTCAAGTACGTTTCGACGGCGCGGGTACGTTAGATTACGTAGTCGAGTTCGCAGTAAACGTACTGCCAAATTTGCTAAGGTATCAAATAATGGACGCAATAGAAGGTCCTCTTAAAGAAAGACTCCAGCAAGAACTAAACAAAGTCAATGTGGAGGATATGATAAGACAAGAATTGCCTAAGATAGATGAAATGCAAGGAAAAGGGTTCAAGCTGTCGGCGCTGCGTGTTGCGGAAACTCAAGACGAACCCTACGATGAAGACGAATTCTTTAATTTTTAATGCACATCTTTGATTGATTTTTAAATCGCTATAGCTTATATTATTATTTTTATATAATATCTTTGCCTTAATTTTAGACGATAGTAAGTATATAATTAAATATGAGAAACGTTTTTGTGCATTTTGCATATTTATATTTTTTTATTTATAAATTGTGTCTACCAATTATAATAGGAAAGTGAGTTAAAGACACGCACAGTCAGTTGGTCTGGTGTATCTAAGGTATTAAATATGTAAAACATTGATTCATCCTTTGATTGAAAAGTAAGTATAATTTAACACAAAGAGATATCACTGTGATATTTACGATAAAATAATAAATTGTAGCCGTGTAGCGATACCTAATTAAATATAAAATTTATAATAACAATAGAAATAATGTGTATCTGTATTTGTATCGATTGCCAGTACTACAAGCAAAGTAACGTCAGTCAATCAATACGGAGGTGACAAGCAAATTAAAATAAATATGTTTAACCCATTTCTATATGTATCAGTCAATATTTTTAAACGAATTCATTTCAAAATGTGAATGCAAAAGGTTTATGCCCATTTTATGAATATTTAGTGTACATTCGCAATGATACATTTTGATATTATCCCGGTACAAATCGTTTCCACTTTTTTTTTTTGAAAAATGACATAAACCTACATCCTTGGAATTTGGAAACTATGCTATCGCCAATTTCAAAATTCCACATCTTTTTTTTTGTCCGTGGGAAATCTTCAAAATACCGTACTTCTGAGGTAAAGAGAGGATTATGTGAGAGACGATTCACCAAAATCCCTCGGTGGCTATCGTCAAGTGTAGCTAGAGTGGGGAGAATTCCGGTATCTTCAATAAACACACACCAGAACCCTCTGCAAGCTTTTGCATAACTCTGAGGAGACATGAAACTTCCCACGTGCCTTCGCAATTATATGGAAACACAGGACCATGCCATGTTACTGTCCTCCCGATATTGTTTTGCTAGACGATCAGGGCCCCCACCCTAACCGCCCACAATCCCGAATCAAATCCCACATCTAGGTAAAGAATTATCGGATTCTATTTTGTACAACATTAGAACACCACCACCACCACCACCACCACCTCAGCCTATGATCGTCCACTGCTGGACATAGGCCTCCCCCATTGATAACATCA
>DWLR01002737.1:0-14778 GCA_018246295.1 Papilio alexanor hazarajatica | reverse complement strand
ATATATATATATATATATAATACGGATGTTTAAATTTCATTGCTACTTGAATGCCGAAAAAAACTCACGATGTTAATGAAATAATTTAAAGATACATAGTATATTACAACAGAAAAGGGGCGAGACAGTAAGAAACTGGATCTATTTCTACCTTTGTGACGTTTAATTGTTCAAAATGATTTTATTTTAGTTTCAAATTAAAACTTGGTCATATGGTTTGTAAATACATGAAGATTTTTAGTATGGTTTTCACTTCAAAAATAAAACTCTTTATTATAATCTCTCAAATGCTCAATGTTTGTACAAAGTGAATTGGAAAAAAACAATTGTATACAAATAAAGACATATGACGACACTAGAAATAGGTGAAAATTATTAAACAAAGCCACATACCAAAATTTAATATTAGTACATTTGTGACGAATGTCAAAAATACCAATAAAATTGTAACTTAATGGTATTTATTTTAATTCAGTATCTACAATTTCATTGGTACATCACAAGCTTGTGCATTGCAAAATAATAAAAGATACGCATTGGTAAAGAAAGAAATAAACGAATTTCTAAGATACATTAAATTTTAATTAATTTTGATAGCTTAGTTTTATTCGCTCATTTCTTTGGATGACAACATTCAAACACTTTTCAATGAAACATTCACAAATGTAAAGTAAAACTATTATTTCAATATTATTATGACTAAAGCTTTATAATATTTAGTTGCGGCTTATTTTTGCTACAAACATTATCCAAAAATATCTTACTTTAAATAGATTGTGAAAAATTATTAAATATTGTGCAACTCAATATTATATTTCAAAAGTGATCGAGGTTGCCGCATTAAAATATATGTCGCAAATGTAATAGTCGAAGTAAAGTAAAAAAATTCGACACAAAAATAATTTGCTAGAAGCAATATATCATCTTAAAATGATTCTTGAAATGAAACAGTACAATTTATTTGTTTGAGCCGATTGTTGTCAGTGATATATGTATATACATATTGAAGTCCAGTATTACAACACCGATCATAAGAAATACAAAATGTAATGATACTAAAAACATGTAGTGTACACACAGGATTGAAATACACTTATTTTTATATGTGATACATATTTACGACGTATTAATACTGAACTTTTAAAATTATATATAAAATCAATGTGTTCGCGTAATTAAAAATAAAGGATTTTATAATTAAAAGAAAAGCATTACACAAATATGTCGTTCTTGCATATTGTGTGTGTGTAACGTATGTCGGGAAAGACTTTGACGTTCTTACCAATTCCGAGGATTAAAATGGATAAATTAAGAGCAAAATACAGCAAGGTAAACTAAACTATAATTAGTTTGGAAAAGCTTAATAGGTTTAAAGAGAAGTTGGAAGCAAACGTTAACTGGGAAATGACGGCGTTCCGCGAGACGTTACTTTATTTAAAACTTTCTTCGCTGCCATTCGCACCCTTCGTTTTTAATTATTTAAAACTAAAGCCCCTGAAGGTACGTGAGAGGAAATTGAATCGTATTTCTAAATTATCGCAGCGAATACAAAACTATGGAATCGCGTTAGAAATATCGTTGCACTTATCCGAGTTGTTATGATTACTATACCAGATAAAAATTTAACATAATTCGGATAGTATCTCACACCCAACATAAATAAAATTGTCATTAGCCAGAGAACAACTGGCATGTTAGGAATGTTACGAAATTGTACGTTACTTCATTTTGCACTCTGTTTGAAAACAGTAGTAAAATCTTTGTGTTAATCAAGATCACGACGCAGATGTATAGTGTCACACATTTCTCGGTCTTCTTTAATGTGAGTTATCTTAACTATTCATTGACATCTGAAGCAATTGACTGCGGTACAGACAGGTAAGGAAATGAATAGGAAGATTGTGTGAGAACTGGAAGGAAATCGATCCAAAGTATGTTGTATCTATATATTTTTAAAATAAATACATTATAACCGGCATGGATATATTGTAATATTTCTTAAGCGTATATCGAATATTAGTTAGAAAATTAGTTAATTTTTTTAATCATTGTATGTTTATTAAGTGTACTACTATCACATTTAGTATATATTTTAATGCGGTTGCGACTAAAGTAGCGGGCGATGATGACAAAGGTAAATTATGTTCTATAGTTCTGATAGATTTCACATTTCGAATATAAATAATACAAGAGAATCAAACATATCTTACCGTGAGAATGTTGTCGAAGTAGTCAAGCTAGAATACGTAAATATATATTGTACAATATTTTCTTTATATATAATTAACATCGACAATTATACGCTTCACAATTTTAGTGTTATAAAACTACTTCTAGATATAGTAAACATTTAGGGCGTATCAATGTACACTCTAGTCCTAAATGTACGTTCAATTTCAAACTATTTTAAATAACTCAGACTGAACCAAGTCCACGATAATAGAAATGTATAGCATTTTGTTTTCAGTATGCAATTGTTTTCAGTTTACATTAGTTATTTTAGATTTTATAGAATTTTTCGGTTACGGAATATATTTGACAATATTTTTTTTTCAAATGTTAATTAAAAATAATGTTGTATAAAAGTGGAAGACTATGAGTGTAAACAACTGAAAATTGTCAAAAGGAAATATGATTTTAATGTAAACAAAAGTGATTGTGTATATTGCCATTCTCACGATAATATTTTTATTGTCATAATATTCAATGGAATCATCTTTTTGCAATAAAGAGAAAATTATAAAATATTTTTACTGTGCAATAATGAAATGTAAAAATCTTAGTGGATTGAAGGCAAGGAAAAAAATGATGACGATATATTGAAAACGCTGTTTTATGTATTTTGAATCCTAATAACGTTTAAAAAAATTACATGAAAATAATTTAGCTCTTTCGCGTAAGCAAGTAACGCTGGCAATAATTTATAGATATTTCGCAATGTATACAAAAGCGGTGTATATATCGCCGAAGCAATTGTTCCATTTCTGAAACGTTTGGTTGGATCAGTAAAGGTGATGTATAAATTGAAATCATAGTCAAGTATGAATTTTGGTAGAGTAAATGAAAATAGAAATAGAGGTATAACGGAAATTATTACGTGCCTAAAAATTCATAAATGGTGTAATTAAATATTTCATAATGTATCAGGTACAAAACGTACCTACTCTTACGGTATGCTTTTTGACGATTGAGATAATTATATTACCAATACGTTATTTAACCTTGAAGATTGCTTCAGCCAATAGAAATTAAAACAACTATAAACTGCGGAATAAACACGAAACGATTTCAAGATCGATATATACCATAACACGAAAAATGGTATGATTTTCTGGTATTGCAATTTAATTTAATGCCTTATATAAATAAAATTTTTCGATTCAGAAATGGAACATTGAGAAGAAGAGTAATTTCTCACGAATTGAAAACTTCACAATGATTTGAGTGGAATTGGGTTTACTGAAAAATGAAGAAAAAACTATGGGTATCCAACATATTTTTTTTGGTTATGTTATTTTTATTTATTGAATATTATGACATTAAAATGCTATCATTATAAAAATATCTCTTTTATAACACAAAATGTAATTTATGCTTTTGTTGTCTTAGATGAGTTTTGATTATTAGAAGTATTTTCATGATTTTTGTCAAAGAAGACGAGACAGAATCTATCTAAAATTATACATTTATATGACAAGAAGGCGGTACCCTTTTTCCAGTCCCAAATTACAAATTTTGGGGATCTGTTTGAATTTCTGGAGATTAAAATTATTACATGCAATGTTTCACGGCGTTTATATGTTGTTTCTAGTTGACTCCTGGTGTCTGTTGCTGGCTAGGCTAGGATTGAATAATTTAAAATTGATTTTAACCACAATTTTAAAATACTCCGTCCAAACCTAACCTAGCAAATTCAATACTGCGGCCAACTGAAATGGTTTTAAATTATAAACATTTTGCAAATACTATATATTCTTATTTTTCGTTATTAACATCATTATTATGTTATTTTATGATTCGATTTTGGAATAAATTTAGTTAAATCACAACCACAGATGTCTGATAACAGACAAGATAAATTCAAAAAAAATTTAATCAAAACATTTGCGATTTAAAAAAAATCTAGCGGTTTATAAATCACTATATAGTCTGATATTAATAAAGCTAGAATTGTTACTGTCTCTATTTTTTTTAATTGCCAGTTTTGATTGTTTTTTTCGGGTTTGTTAATTATTAAGATAACAATTTAGCAAGCAAAATGGGTAAGTATAGATTATGTCGATCCGATAAATGATGATGGATGATCCATGATGAGTGATGTCAATTAAAGCAGGACGGTAATTTAGCGAGTCAAATAAATAGTTATGACTCGATAAAGTTCCGTCCAGCCCTAACAGACTAGTTCTACTATGTTCTTAGGTGCGACATGTTTGATGGCGTATTTATTTCTTTTTTATCTTACATAGGACCGTGTTAAAATTTCATACTTTAAAACAAATGAAAGCTGATTGAAATTAATAATGACTTTCGGAACAATGATACTTATACTACAAAAAATAATAGAAAAGTTTATTATTGAAGCTCTGTGTTGACTGTGGTCGTTAAAGAAAGTTCGAATGCAATACTTATGAATTTATACCTATACTATTCATTATAGTATTGCTTTCGTCCTCCCCTAAACGACCTTAATGATTTTATACTCTGAGATCAAATACATTTTATTAAAAAACACATTATAAGAATTATTGATAGTTTACGACTTATAGGCACGGAAAGCATTTGAGAAATTGTTATTTTGAGTTCTTATTTTGAAAAAGAGATTTATCAATTAGCTTGTTAGGTTTAAAAGTATCTATTTATTTTGCATAATGTATGCAATGTATGTTTGTTACAATTATGGGATAAGTATATTACATTTTATCATAAATAAAAGCATATAAGAAAAGTGATAATACTTAAGTACTCGTAGTTACGTTATCAGAATATTAATTACTATAAGATTAAAATTCGAATATTTATAACATTCCAAATAAATATATACTCCTACTTTTGATCAGTAGCAAGTTCTTAAGTAGTTTGTATGTAGGTACTGCTATCTGTAATTATTTCAGTGCAAGCATAGTTATAAAACTATTATATATAGAACTGCACAACAAGCCTAGGACGGAAGCGGATTAAAGGGCAATCTAAGTTGAACTCGTATGGACAAATTGGCATAAAATGAGATTGGAACAGGAGTGAAATTGATTGTTAAGATTGAAGGAAATAGATTTCTCGGTGTTTGCATTTAAAAAGTGGAAGAACATTATGAAAGATCCTTAATTCTCTTGCTTTGTCATATATATGTACGTATAAATATACACACACTCACACACACACACACACACACACACACACACACACACACACACACACACACACACACACACACACACACACACACACATATATATATATATACCTGTACACACCTGTACCTTCACCTTCGAAAGGACATCGAATTTATTCACGTAGCGTGCCGTGTACAAATGTTTACGGATGCGGTGGATTTCGTATATACCCTCTTGCAGTCACAGATGGACATATTGTTTACATACTATATTCCAAGAACGCTTTTACGTACTATATATGTATGTATATGTACATATAGTTCTTCTCTTTATTATGTAACAAATTTGGTCGACTTATTCTTTTCTGAGGTGCCCTTTATTTGAGGAACAATATACACTAATACAAAACTATAAAACGTAAAACCTGCAAGACTAACGATACCGTACAAAACAAAAACGGTACACGTCATGGATCCCGCAGTCCACAACTGAATTCCTAGTATTTGTCTATTTCTCATTGATATTAATTAAATTGTATCATTTGCACTATATAAGAGTCTAGCATCATCTACTAATTTGGAATTTGGTTTTGACTTGTTATTTTTTAATTACCAATAAATTTTTTAGAATAATATAGAATATTTCAATAAGTATACACTTTTGGATATAGTGGTATTTTTGCTTCGAGCGAGTGACAACTCTGATAGTTAACTGTTCTACGATTGTTCCGATTATTACAAAATTACACAAAGCTACACAAAAAATATTAAATTACACAATTATTATAAAATTATTAAATCCCAAAATCGAAACGGTGAGTGATGTCGAGAAATATAGCAAATTTCGAAAAATTTCGGTCATGAATGTGTCAACAAATCGAAGAATAGACAAAAAATTTAGGAATGCTTAAAAAGAATTAACAAACTGGAATGAAAATAGATCTATAGTCTCCTTTGCGTCTACATACCGGCCGGAAACATTGTTGCAGTAAACGAGAATGTCGTCGAAAATCGTAAACATAAATTCTACTTCGTTCCCAGCAACTTTATATTTCACAAAGCATTATGCAGCGAATGGTTACGATAGACCTCCACATAGAAACCGTACACCACCACCACCTCAGCCTATGATCGTCCACTGTTGGACACAGGCCTCTCCCATTGATCGCATCATTGGGGGCAAATGTGCCATAATCGTCACGCTTGGCAGACGGGTAGGCGATCGCAGTATGTTCCACCGTAGTTAGAAAAGTACAATGCTGCCTATCCTCCGGTGCACTTTTACATCTACACTCACGACAAACAGGCATGTTTATGCACACAAATGTTTGTCTTGGGTGGGAATCGAACCCAAGACCTGCGGCCTCGAGAGGCCACTGTGCCAACCGGTCAGTCAAATCGTACAAGGTTCCGCATATGTACCTCAAGCCAGTAGACCAAACAAAGCATCGGTATTTTGTTGAATTGAAAAATTAGTGAACTGAATGTTGATTTTTGAAAAAAAAAAATCTTCACTAAAAGAACCAAAGTCCTGTACCAGAGAGCCGCCAAAGTCATTGGACAAACGTTTTACTCCATACTTAATCAGACTATGTCTTTTTTATGACACAATAACAGCTTCCTATAATAAAATACTTGTTTTATTTGAAAATGAAAAAATGTACTCTTATAAACTCCAGATTTGCTGAGATTTTTATACACTCTAAGTTATGACCAAAATGATAACTAATCTTTTATTAAATTCTATCCTGAATGGGTCTAGTCGATAAACATAAGAATGTACTTATTAACAAAAATATCTTTCAGATTAGGTGAATACCTAATATATTCGGATAAAATCTGAAAGATATTAATAATACTAAAATACTAAAATTTGACAGGTAAATTTGAAATTTGAAGTAAAACGACAAATGTAAACTTAAGTCTTTACTTTTCTTAAAAATTCAAAGATTATATCAATCTGCAATTTCTGATACAAGCTCCCAGTAAAATAAACCTATAGGTTTATTAAATATTATGCTTTTATATAAATTATTCATTAAATTTATATCACATGTAAAAAATAACGAAAACAAATCATGAGAGGACGTCCACTGTTATATATTAGACTCACACAAATATCGCTACGAAAATTGATACACAAATTGAGCAAATTGCAAATTATGTAAACAGCTTAAAACCAAGAGAGGGCGCCAGGAGCCTCATAGCACAGGGCAAACTAGTTTAAGCTCCTGCCTCAAATCATGATCCTTTTAATACTAATAGATTGTTATGTTGAAATTTTGTATAATATTCTTATCTGAAAGAGAAAATTAATAAAATTATTGCTTATATTCAGTATAATTTTGGCAAAGCCTAGCTACGAGTAGTACTGATATCGTTATATCAATGCTGGTATACTGGTTTTCATGCTATAATATAATAATTAAGCTATTGAAGATCATGCAATAAGATCTATTACAAACAAATTTCATTCTAAGACGAACCCGACGAACAAGTTTGCATAGATGTAAAAAAGCGAGAGAGGTGTACCATTATCGCACCAAATCTTTAATCTTTGCTCACTTCCCTGTAATATTTTCTTCCAAGGAAGTTCCATTATACAGATCATTTCCGAACCTTTCTATATCACTTGGAAATAATTGGTTTAAATGACACATTCTGTGATATAGGCATGAATATGTTCAAATTTGGTGATATAGAAAGTGTGTACTTTCTAAAACATGGCATCGTAATAAATTATCCAAATACTAGAACATGTTTGGCAAACAGCCAGCACCAAATTTGTGAAGCACTTTCTCTTAGTACGCGCCAAGGTCCATCAGTGCACTACGTAACTAAATATATGAGTGTTTTTCTTTATTTTAGAACGTTTCAAGCTGAAAACTTCAGAGGCCTTCGGCGATTTTGTATGGATAAATTATTATAAGTACGCTTTACTGCTTCACGATCTATAACAGATGTCTGTCAGTTTCTCGAATGCTGTCTAACCGAGTCGAATTTGGCGATTGACATTTCTCGAAGTTAATTACCTTTAAAACACGTGTTAGAGCGTAACAGTAATGGTATGTATTTAAAACTTACTTTCACTTTATTTACTTCCTAGGAAATGAAGAAATAGCTGTTTATTATTTGTTGCCCGAAAATTTACATGTGATTTTTATGGGTAAAATATTATGTGTCTCATAAATTGAAGATATCATAATATACAACGATAATGCCTAAATGAAATGAATTATATAACCAAAAGAAACGAAGTAATATCTTCGCGTGTTGAAGCTTTTGAGAACAAGAGATCTACGCAGCATAAAGGTGATGCAGCTATTGCATTAACATTTTAGGTGTTAATGCAAGTCTTGTGGAAAAATCTTATTTTTAAATATAAACTATATGATGAAGATAGGAAAAAATCTAGTCTTTTAAATTTACACCACGGTATTTAAGTGTTTTTTTTTTTAAATTTTAACTTCTGCCGGCAACGGTAATTCAAAGCAATGCTAATAAATTGTCAGTGTATAAAAAGTAGTGAATTTAAATTTGTAATATGTTTTACCTGATTTCTAAAAAGGGGGTCCTCGATTTGTGTGTATTTTTTATGTTTGTTACCTAAGAACTTCAAAAAAAGTAACTGGTTCTGCTAAGTGGACATTCGCAACAGTTTTGTTTTTGTTAAAAATTAAAAAGATATCTAAAACTTTTTGGAAAATGTTATTTGTTTGTCAAACTATGATTGTACACAACATATACATAATATTTGGATGTTTCAAGATAGTCTGCCGTGCGATGTATTATGAAATAAACGCTCCACAGATTCTTTGAATAAAACCTACTACGGTTTTGTTTTATGTCTTACGTGTATCTTACAGATACTATTCCAATGCTTTGATGGATTTGATATAAATTCATCTCTTTCGCAAAGTTAGCACCTCAAGCTCACTTTTGCGTTTTTATTATAAAACTGATTTTAGCGCCTTCGTCTACACGGTTCGTTTTATTGACATTTTTAATACTTTTCCCCGCTTAAAAACCATAGTATTTAAGTACAATAAATGAATGTAACATTTTTTTTTCAAACAATGGTCAAGTGCCTGGAAATATAAAAAAATTAGATTATATGATTTTTGTTATAAGCATGCAATACACACACATCAGTTATTTTATTTGTGTAGATTTAAAGTTTAAGTCACGAACAAAAAGCGGTTTATGTATTTAAAACGTTAGGGTAAGTTAATTAACAGGTTAACAACACATTTTCCTACAAAATAAGTTATGTTTACCATATTTGAGTTGTAGATTATAATTCCATTGTAAATAAAGGAAACAGAGGAAATAATTGTTTTGGCTAATTTCCCATAAAGGCGAATCGAAAATGTACCGGAAAAACCAGCCATGTGGTAGTCAAAACATATTCTACTACTGTAAGAGTATCGAAATGAAGTCTTATATGGTCAACATATATGTATTTTATGTCCATTGCATAAGTACTATTTCGTCATAATTTAAATGTAAATATATTATTTTACCCTTTCATAAAATATATTAATATATTAAACATAACTTTTATATGATTATATTTTATGAAAGGGTAAAATATACGCCGTTATTCCCACGGATTGAGAATTAAATATCTTCAAAAATCAAATCAAAATTTGTTATGTAAAATTTAAAACATCTTTAGAGAATGTTTTAAATTTTATAGGGCTTTCTACACTTTCCTATTATAATGGTGTATTAAAATTGATTTGCAAGTGTTTTATCATGGTAGGTTATTTTTAAGAACTCTTAGAATTAGATCAAACGCTCCCTTCATATTTTGTTATTATTATTTACTAGCTGAACTGGTATACAGTTGTTTTTAATTTTATAGATATAAATTTATTGGGCTAGAAAACCCTCGAGGTCGTTTTCAGAACACCTTAGCATTGTTTCATCATAATCTGATCAATAATTTAGAAACGTATATTGTAGAACAAACATTGATTTTTATTTTTATAGATATCTTGAGTTGCTTAGCGATTGTCTAAAACAAGTGCATGGTAAAAAATCTCAATAAGGATTGGTCCCACTCTTGGAGAGATCTCCCAAATATTTTTTACATTTCGACGGCTGTCCACCGCTACACGCAGGTTTGCCCCATGAATTGCTACAGAGATCGGTATCTTGCGACCCTAGTCTAATAGACTGCGAGATCGTCGGTTCATCTTCTGTACCTACGCTGCGTCGACCTGTACATGGCCGCCGTTCCAGAACCCTTTGGTCCCGTGGAGTATTGTGGTTTACCACACTTAATATCAGATAAGCCGCTGGGTTCATATACTGCATATTTATAAGATAAGAAATAATTCGTTTAAACACGCTGCTACAGGTGTCAGCTGCCTCAGGATCTAAAAAAGCTAGAGTAAATTACGTACCTGTTTTTCAGCAACGCCTTCTGACGTCCAGATCATGTTGTACTCGTCGATACGCCAGCAAAGGTTTGGGGATATTTATAGAAATGAGGAGGGAACTAATTTAAAAATGGCACAAAATGACCATTTGAATGTTTAATGTTAAAGCAACGCATTGAGCTCTATCTTTAATAACGGTACTTCATTAGTCCCCTCCATTTAAATTTTAATTTTACAAATAACACAACCGTCGCGCAATAATTAAAATACTCATTTATTTAATAATATTTGACAAATTTATATATCATAGAAAATGAAATACAAGAACTTAAATTATATGAATATTTTATGACTCTTCAAGTGGTACGAGTCGAATGCCAGATTAGAGCGTGCGGTTTGAAGATTGTTTTTAGCCCACAGTATTATCTTGCTTTCCCGTAATTTCTTCCATTATCACCACATTTTCATTATGCTTTATTCGCTTTGTCTTCATCCATAATTTTTTCTTGACGTATATTTAGTTCGCAGCGTTAGAAAACTTGCCGTAAGTTATTTTTTTTTATTTTACAACCCCTAAAATACATAGGGTTAAATCAACTTTTTCATTCTTATCCTTTATCTGATCATATTTATTTTTGTACACATGTTACGTGATCTATAATTTGTCACTCAGTTCTAGGTATATATACGTAAGCAACATAACCCCTGTTATTTACGGTAGGTCAGTTCGTTGTGCGGTAAAGTTTAGGGTAAGTAACGACGGTTTTGTGTTTTACTTCTAATGTTTAGCACTTCATACTGGTTCTAGAAAAGCCGTGTTCAAATTACTTGCGCTAATAGGTAATTAAGAGCATTTAAGTTATGCTATATACCTTAAAAAATAAATATCCATTACCGTTTGAAATCTTAAAATAAAAAACAAATGATATTGAATTGTTAAAGTGTATTAGGAATATGAAAAAAGTAAGTTACTTGTCTAACTACATTTTGTTATATATTGTGCCATTGTGAACAAACAACTTGTTCCACTTTCCTAATCCGTATAGATAAATCAAATTAAAATAACTAAGTTTTAATTCTACTTTATTTGTTTTATACTTCTGATATTGGGTTAGTTTAATCTGATATCCGAACTCACAAGTATTAACAGTACAGAACATGCCTTTTGTCATTAGTCAAAACAGCGCAGTTTCCCGGATTTCTTGTTTTAACAGTTTTCAAAGAAAAATAAACATTGTCTGGAAACAATATGTAGGTAC
The DNA here is from genome assembly GCA_018246295.1 of Papilio alexanor hazarajatica. Classification (NCBI taxonomy): domain Eukaryota; kingdom Metazoa; phylum Arthropoda; class Insecta; order Lepidoptera; family Papilionidae; genus Papilio; species Papilio alexanor. Next base: position 2,803 of record DWLR01002737.1, on the reverse strand, counting down.
TCCAAATCGATAGCCGGACGGTCGGTGCTGTAGTCTTGCAAACCAACTTTTAGTCAAGGTGAACCTGTACGGTTGCTTTTTAGGTCGAAAATGTTCAATGTCAAAACTGCCGCAGAACTAAATTGCTCGCTAAATAACCTCTCATTCACACGCAGGGGTGACTTAAATCATATTTTGCAGTTGAAAAGTAAATCCTTTCCCATAGTCATCAAATATATTTAACAAAGAATCCTCTTTCTCTTTTTTTTTCATTACAAATTGTATTTTTTTCTTCATATTTTTTCTATAGGTGAAGCTCAGTTAACGTTTTATTATAATAAAACAAACTTCGATCGGAATCTGCTAAGTATTTGACATCCGCAATATTTAAGGAACTTGGCAGTAGACACCGTCGAACTTGTATGTTGCGAAAGTATGGCAAATCTTCATTAAAAGTTTTTAAATGTTCAAAACTTTCAACAAGCCAAAATGTCAGTCCTAATATTACCATTCAATGTAAACACAAACACTAAAAAGTTAAACACGGCATTCTTTAATTCCGATGTTGAAGTAAAATTCGCGACTTAGGACTAATAACTTACTTTTTCCGTGGCTTGCGGCGCGGCCGGCGGCGCTCGCCCTCTAGCTCGCTCTCGAGGCCGCGGCGCCGCGGTGCTCCGGCTCTTCTATGCCGCTCCAGCTTGCGATCTTGTCGAGCCTCTCTCAGTTGTTCTACTACGGCCACTCTGGGCACGCAATCATCTTCTTCAATTGGTTTTGGGGTCTGCGGTGCGCCCATCCGAAGATGGCGTTGACGCCACCACAGGACCCACGAGCTGATGTTGTCGCGAATTTTGACGAAGCACGTCCCGAAACCGAGGTTTAACTCCGTGGGCGGCAGCCTGACGGTTTTATGGCAGCGATCTAAGAATAAAACACGTCCAAGAATGGACTGGAAGTCTTAAGAACTAACTTATCGCGCTAGTGGAAGGCTCAGCTGGCAGTGAAAGCTGGTCGGACTAAAGCGAAAAATGGCAGTGATATCAGCAATAGTGGTTCAGTTCTCCCGCTCCTCGCGGCGTTTTCTTTATAACATCAGTCTTTGAGTTCTTGTAAATCACATAGTCCACTCACAAGCGGGAAGCGTATAAGTAAGACTAAGTATATAATCGTATATTTTAAAAATATTTGGCAGGAATAAATTGGCAGTATCGTGATCGCGGTCTTTTGAATATTTAAGTATTCGCGTGTTTGGTGGTAACGAAAGCCCGGGCCCTGTCGGTGGTCGCGAAGGTAGTCATGGTGTGCGCGCGTATGGACAGCGGTGGAGTAAGCGTGCCTCTAGCAGAGCCGTCGCGCTCAACAGATGTCGGAGTAAATAGCGTTACGTAATGTAGCGTACCGAGCGCGGGCTGGGCACGTGCTAGCGCGACGATGCCGGACGCGCGAATGTCGCGGAGGCTTCGCTCCGATCGCATGGAGCCGCGCCGTCTCCCCACTGCCCGATCCTCCATCGCCCAACCACCGACTCACCCGATAACTCCTCGCCGTACCTGTGACGAGGATGCTTTACCACTATTTTCCTTAGAATTACTATTTAGTTTTCGCCCTGAACCATTTGAAGTTTGGTCAATTGAGATGTCGCGACCGTTTAGACTCGCCACTTCATTCATTCAATTCCGGCTTGTATTCCGCGGCTTTTATTATTTCAAAATATGTAATTATTAAAGGAAAATAGATTGTGGTTAAGTCATAACTATACGGAAAGGATTTATATATTTTCTCTTTCCTATATACCTATTACCATTTTGACGGTCAGTCCAATTATATTTTATCATATACTAGCTGTTGGCCATGGCTTTGCATGCGTTCGGGTCTCATTTTCCTTGCTGAAAGTCTTGTAACTTCATTCCACGTACAATAATTTCGATAATAGATAAGATCAACACACACGAATTGTCAAACTCGCGAAGTCGTTAAATTTTCTTAAATTTTCCAATTTCCTTCGGAATTTTTCTTCATTTTTCTCTACGTAAGAATCTTCTACAAAATATTAGAAAACTTATAAAAAAATATGAGTCAATTGGGTAAAGTCGTTCTCAAGTTATGACCTAGCCACGGGAAATAGGGATTCACTTATATATGTATATAGCGTTTTATAATAACTGAAAAGTCGTCGCGTTCGGCTATCAAATAAAAGGGGTGGGGCATCTAAACATCCTAGCGGTTTATAGGTAAGAAAAATAACATTTCCATAGTTTTTGAGAAGAAAGTTTATTGCTTATTAAATATCTATTTTTTCATCTTACTTTTGCTGTGAAAAGTAAATTTTCAATTATCTTTTATTTATAATAATTATAAACTTGTAGCGTGTGGTAGTATACGGTAGGATAGCTGGTCGGGAGTTGAGCGGTCACATATATATATTTTTTGGGCCAGACGGTTGCTCCAAGTTCAGGTGAATGTTCACTTCAGTAATAATTTATGAGAGCTCTGAACATCTAGACTCATGGATACCTTTGCACGCATTGCGTATATGATAGGTTTGACATTATAATTTATTATACAGATGTAGGTTCGATTCAATTTGTCATAATATAATTTTTAATTGACTCATTAATATTGTATTCACGACGTTATCTTACTTTAACCAAGAAAAGTAATTCAGTAATAATATACAGATCTTATACACAAACAATTAGTTTTCTTGGGCTAAGTATGATAACGTCCTTTTGCTGATGCGTATAGTTATACGTGATATGTCATATAGTGAGGACATGAGTTTTTCATACATAAAATGAGTTTATATATATATATATATATA
>DWLR01002736.1:0-14780 GCA_018246295.1 Papilio alexanor hazarajatica | reverse complement strand
ACGAAAAACAATGAGCTTCTGTATGTTTAGGAACAATACAATAGACTTACGACTGTGAAAAATGGACCCCATATTGTGAACAGTTTGATTGCTATAGCAACATAAAGTTGACAACACTTCGAGTGCCTACCCCTGTAGTTCTCTAAAAATTAAAATAATCTTGTACTGTGAGATGGCGGGTTTATTAGTTGCTAACCTGATACTATAAAAGTTTCGCAACAATTTTTTTGAAATATTTTATTACACAGCGAACTTAGTGTTTTCTTTTCTAAGCAAGATGCTTTTCCAATGCAATTAAAATACAGAAGTTACCTCCTTAAGAAACATATTATACAAACACATAGGTTTTCAATAGTTTTCTTTTCATTTCTTAGTTCTTTACAATATGCAACTGAACGGCCGCTTCATTATCTAGGTGTTTGTTTTCTCTTAGGATTTTTTTTCCATGGATTTAACTAAGCGGTTGGGTAGATGACTTGGCGTTGGTCATAACATTAAATGTTACAACATAACACTGACGCCCGTAATCTAGAGGGGTAGGCAGAGATAACGGATTTCCATTTTGCGCGAGCCTGGCACACCTCTTTCGTCGTACATCTATGCGAAGTGGCTCGTCCATTTCGTGTTCTTATATCGCCTCTCTTTAGGATCTCGCTTTTTTGATCAATTTAAGTTTTTTGGGACGTCCCAACTAATACTGCCACTTTAAAATGTTATTGTTATACAATTGTCGTTGACTTTACGATAAATATTTTGATGTTACACAAAACATTCTACTTGCAACAATTAAAATATTTTTTCTGAACTTTAGACAGAAAACTATTTCACAGATTACACGGAACAAAACTTACTCGTAGATTTAATATAAGTGGGTTTGAAGTGTGGCTTTTGGCTTTGGAGTATACCGTAATTATCGAGTAAGAAAAAGGGCATGTTGGGTGATAAGGGTTCTGTGCGATCCCCGGCGGGGCTAGTGGGGCTCGCGGGGCACGCGACTTGCGCGAAGGCGACGCCGCTTCTTGCCAGGGCCGCATTCCTCGCTCTTCGCATTCCGCACCCACTCGGCGACCTATCTGCTAACTCGCGCAGTACACTCGTCCCTTCTAACTTCACTACGTTCAGTGACGTTTTGACGAAATTATCCCTATTTCTATTTTACGTTATATTTAATTGAATTTGTCGTTTAGAATGCGCTATTAAATTTATCGTAGACTACACAGAAATCACTTAAGTGTATGTGTTTATGTTTTATACGTTAAATCCGTTCACACACAAATAACACTTAAAAGTGTAAAATAGAAACTATAGCAAAGTTTTCTTCCAACCAAAGACTGCATCTGTGGTTACGGTCATTGGCTTGGCAAATAATTATCTGAATTAAGTGCTTGACAGTTTTGCATACAATCGAGTAATGCATATAATTGCGAGAGGGGCAGTTGGTGGATAATTGTCCGGTACTGCATGGCGAGGGTGCGGTGCGGTCGCTAGGTCGATGCTCGGCGCTCGGGCGGGAGTCCCGCCGGCGCGTGCATTTCTGCCCTCTACCACCTAAACACCAGGAAGCGGTCGTACCGCAAATACTTTGCCCTATTAGTCGCGCACATTGCACTGAAATGCTATCAGTTTTGGTTTTAATTATGCACGATACTTCATTACTACATTACTTTAAACAGGCAATCGACGTATTTTAAGACAGTCACATATACTACAGTTTCCTTTGTTTAGTGTGTGTCATTTGACTAGTATAGTATATAGGGAAGTAATCTGTATTAGTTTCAATCAAATATTGTTTCAAGTAAACTTATGTGTTCTTTACTGAATTTGTGTAGTAAATCGTTTTTGTTTTATCCATCCGAGACGTTAACATATAATAATATTATTTACTGGGATGATTTTTTTTATAGTCTATTTCAATTCGACTCTTCATTAAATTTTTTAAGATTTATAGCGAAAGAAACCGTTGCTATGCTTGCGTTTATTTGAAATTGAAATAAATGTGTCTCTAGGGAGAACTACTTTAATTTGAAAATAAAAGGGGTATAAATATGTCAATGGGGAGTGAAGTTCAATGACTAGTTTATCTGTACAGCTTAAGAACTCTAAATGAACCTTCTAGCAATTGTGCTCCAGTTTGGCAAATTTCAAAGTCGGGGTTGTAGTATTGCATCTTGGACAAATGACAACATATGTAATTCGTTCGCAAGACGATATCACTGCCAGCCAGGCGGCGCCAAAGGTTCCTAGAATCGGACGGAATGCGACCATTTACAACTTATACCTATTTGCTTTAATTTGCAAAGGGAGCACGTATCACGTATGCTCTGTCTCATGGGGCCTTTTCTCTCGTAATTTGAGCAAACTAGAAATGTAATAATCTCTGAAAAGACGACCGAAACATGTAAACGATCACGGATTGTTAATTTATTTCAAACATAACTGCATTAACTAGGTTGCCAGCGACGTTAACCGACGTAACTACCAGATCTTTTTGTTTTTATTTGGAAACTATTCTCACATTTTCTCTAGTTTTTTTTCTTATATTACAATCAAAGAAAATTTACAAAATTGGAAATATCTTTACGTTTAATAACTTAAAACTTTAATTTAAAGTAATGATATTTAGTAGTAGGTTTTTTGGCTTCTTTATCTGCTCAAAATTCAATGTGGATCTATACTATGTACATAATTAAGTCGTTGATTGAATTTGAATTGGGAAGTCATTTAAACTAGAAGCGTTAAATTCCCTGTAATGTAATGTAATGTATAACATGTATGGATTTTGGATAAGGTCGCATGAAGGGAGGTAGACTGTGACCATGATTGTCATTTTCTTTTCAAACGAATTAAATATTTTATTTAATCGCACTAACAGCAATTCACATGCTAACAAAATATTGTTAAATTTTGTACATTTATCTCGTCTCTTCTACTTGCATACAGCAAGAAACAGGTAGATAGTATACTCGCATACCAATTTGGTCAACATACCTCGCCTAAACCGCACTCTACCACGATTATTTAGAATTTTTGCAAAATACAAAAAACTTAATTCCCCTTTGGCCTTTGTTCATTGTGCCATGTGTCAATATCTAAGAGTAAATTACAATTAAAATATGTGTACACGTTTTATAAGAATGTATAATGTAGCAAATCAGTGATAAGAGTGTGCGGTTTCGGGCGGCGGTCACTAAATGAATTAGCGTGAAAAGGAATGGGGTCGGACAGTCTGGCTGCGTTGGCGTCCGGCCTAACGACGCACGCGCGCATTCTCCGCATCTAGCCGGCAGTCGCGATTCTCCGATATACTCGTGTCACTGTGCGGAACGTTCTTTATGTAATGCTCTAAACGAACATTCATTTTATATGTGAATTTTGTTCAAACAATGACTTCTCAACGCGAGTAAATCGAATATATTCATATGTTTACTGTTAATGAGACTTACCAAAAGGCTCTCCATACTGAAAACCCTGCGGCTTGGAGAGGCAAGCTGACGGCGAGGCCCTCGGGGAAATTCTGAATCCCGATGCCGAGCGCCAAATTTCTAAAGAGAAAAGAGAGGCAAAGGTTAATATAAATAAATTTAACCTTAAAAACTCGCATACCAAATTTACAAAGGTATGCTACGAAAGCGGTTAAAGTGGAATACAGCAAGCTATGTGTGAGGTAACTGCGCGAAGATATTTGTAGAGAGGACGACGAACGTCCCCCGCGCGGCACCTGTCGCCCCCGCGCTAGGAATGCGGCTAACTGTACAGCCTCCGTCACCGTTAAACCCGACCGTCCCTACTAAAGGTCGCCGCCACGTTACATAATAGCGAAGCATTTGCATAATAATACACAGAGCGTCATAACTTACATTACAACGATATGGTCAGATATAGGAAGATGTACGACACGTTTTGACCTTTGTCAATTTTAATAAAATATAAAACAATGTATACAAAAAGTACAAGAATAGTAGGACTAAATTCAGTCAAAACCAACTCTTGCATAAGTGAAATCTAAACTCCAAATTTATCGTGCGACATTTTTAATTAAATAATAAATTAAACGGCTGAAACTCACGTTTTCAAATTTACCACTCACCCTGAAGAAGAACCGAAATTTATAAACGTTTCAGTCGTTTTGTTAATTATTTATTCATCGACATTTTTATAATGGTAATATTTAAGATTTGAGAAACGAAGTATTCCATATTTTATTGTGGAATAAAATAAAGACGACAAAACATATTCTTATACCTTTATAAGAAATAGTCGGCTGTGTGTAAAGCTTGGGAAAACAATTTTTTCGCGGAATCGATCTATTTCAAGCACTAAGCGTGTATGTATGTACATCTCACTGTTAATTTACGGGTTATTAATGTAAATTAATGTTTTATTTATATAGTTACTTTTATTATGTGTCCACTACCTTGTTTCTAAAACATAAAATATTAAAAAAATGGCATTTGATTTATTTACCAATTAAATTGAGATCCATAAAATCTTACAACACCTTTGTGTACCTTTTATTACGATATTGGTTATCGTAATAAAAGGGACACAGAATAACACATATGATCAATATGCAAAATAGCATAGCTGTCTGGTATTAAAAATTCATAACTTAATTATTAATTTGTTACTTTTTAAGGGGTGACTGAAAATTAGCATGACACAGGCTCTTGACGTTGCGTCGGTGAATAAAATGTGAGTTACCCCCGTTGCCATTAACTTTGATAATATGTATCAGATTCTTTTTTTTTTGTTTCCTATATTTTTCCGGTAATAAAACGGTTATTTATTAATTTAATCCCAAGAGGCTAAGTTACTAAAGTGGTATTAAATAAGCGGTCTAACGCATTCAGATCAATTGGTGTATCAATTAATGTATATTTATTTACATAGTCGTAAAAGGATATCCGATAAAGACCTAGCACGTCTAGCCCGTGTTGGTGATGGAAAGCATCTGGGTTTAACTAAAATAGGAGGGGAAAAAATTCTGTTGTCCAGCTTTAACATCGGGAGGACATAACTGCTATTAAAACCAACTTAGCACAATCAATTGATATTTTATTGAATTAATCACTAACCTTTAACAAATTACTAAATTTATTTTATTGTTTAATTGCATACCTAATATTGATTTAAATCTAGCATTATATTTTCAAGCATTAATTGAGCAATCACTATCGTAATATCAGCGTGCAAACGTCTCTAACGTGTCAAATGGCCATGCATTTGCAACTTTGCGAATATGTGCGAAGTTTCGCAAGCCTGCTGCAAGTTGAACAGCTAACCCACAAACCTAGATTCAGAGCAATCTGGTACAAAATCAAAACAAAGATTTACACAACCGTGTCTGTTCCGGAATAAGTAGGGGTAGAGACTAGACAAGAGTTAACTCGTAGATGTTTCTGTCTTTGCTTATGTATTATTGGTCAAGATCGTATCTACTACATCACACAGAGCTTTGGATATCGTTGACGTGTGTGCATGTCTTGATATATAGGGCGTCTTACGACGACGCCGCATCCAGGCAAAGTACCGTAAATATCGTAGATATAAAGTTTTACTAAAAGGAGAATTCATTTTAACATAAAACTTAGACCAATAACCCTGATATCCCTTTTAGAAACAGAGATTACGGATTTCCATTTGGCGCGATCTTGGCACACTCGTCTCGCTCTTCTGTGTCCATACGGGGCTTCATTTAACTTTACATTTTTCATTGTTTCTTTATCCCGGTTGTTTAAGATTAAACATGTAATCTTTTACCCATATTCTATATAATCCGTGTCAAACTACTGACAACCATTCCTTCGACTCACTCCCTCTCTCCTCGTTTATCCAGCCACGAACTCGGACGTATATTTTAATTATGACAACGATTTATCTAGAACTGCTCAAAAACTTTTATGTTCACCTTGAAAACCGATTAAACTCAAAAACTGCTGAACCGATTTTGAAAATTCTTTCACCAATAGAAGCTGGGCAATAAATTTAAAACTTTATTTTAGAAATGTAAAATGTATATAAGACTAGACTACTTTTAATTTTTCCCGGAACATTAGAATTGGATTAGTGAAATTGGCTATCAAATCTTACCAATGTATGATGAGAGGTGACGAGTAAAAAAATATTTACAGTGTTCATCGGTAAGTGTCGTCGCTTAGATTAAAAAACGCAGCGACAATTTAATTGGAATATTGCTTTCACATTCACATAAGAGTACAGTGTACGCATTACAGTACATGTACTAATTGTAGTACTCAGCAATCAGATTGACAAAGGCAAGCAATTGAACCAATTACGATACTGTTAGTCTTGTTGGGGCCACGGGACTGTTAATTATCCGGGTACTTGGAAGGGGCGTCGGCTGCAGCTGTTGCGAATTATATAATAAAAACGCAGCTCTTACCATTACTTAGATTTTGTCCCGTATTTTGGATGCTTTTTTTTTAACTAGCTGCCCGGACAGACTTCGTTCTGTCAAAAGTTAGTAGTAAAAATTAAATAAATATAACGTATTACCGAGTTATTATTTATGTCTCAACAATAAACGACGATTACTTACAAAAATAAGTTTTTATTTCGTAAACTGCAATACTTTATAAAGTTGATGATAATAATTCTAATGCTTTATGGTATAAAATATTTTTTGTTTGGTTACTTGGTGCGCAAACAAATAAAGCTGACGGTTTCCCGGTATTATCAACAATTCTTCTCCCTTATATTTTCCTTTTAGAATTGTTGCTTCGATTATATTATTAAGTAAATTTTTCACTGATAGCCGTGGGCCGTTACAAAGACTCGGTGGGTTAATATTTCGTTGCATTACTTTCAATTGAAGATTATGGGGTGCCCACCCTGGCAAATACAATGAGTCTAAAAATTTCTGGTGGGTCGTTGACGACATCATCTTGATTAGAATTTGCGCAATCAACTAATTTATATGTCTTTATTTCACCGGCAATTTCATTTTGTATTTTGAAGTTTATTTCATTTACATCCGTGTTTTTGGCAGCTAATATACCAACCACGTTCGCTAAACCAAAAATGAGCTTTGTAATTTTAAGCGACGTTTGGGAACAGCTTTTGTAAGAGCTCGGTTGTTGTTTTAGTAAACTGACAAAAATCTACAGGAAATGTAATGAGTTCATCCCCTGGCGTTGACCGTAGAAACACTGGTAATGTTTGACGGAAATTACTGCTGCACTACTGTTAACATAACAGCCCATTTGGTGTTGATTAACTTCATCAATGTGATTCTCAGCAGTAACTCCAATAACAACCATATCCTTTTGTTACATATTTGCAAATGTATTTTATAGATTTGACGGAAAATAAACCAATACCATAAATAATTCAAACGTGCATTTGTTTTGTTTAGATTGACGTTGACAATTTACGTCAATTGTTTGACAGCTAGTTCTTATGTGAAAAGAAATGTTTTGCTTTACTATTGTCCACGCAATTTATATATTTTTTCTCTTTAATAAAACATACCGTATGCCTTAAGGAACGAAAAAAAAATTAGCCGTATTGGTCGAGTCGTTCTCGAGTTTGGCGCTTAGCAACATTCATTTTTATTTATATAGAAGATTACTATAATATGTGTCTCAAACATTGTACGTTGTAATTAAGTGTAATAACACACTATTTTTGGGTACATTATTCATAAAGCATGAAGAGCACATCAATGAGCCAAGAAAAACGAGGAAACTTTATAACGCAAAGCAATCTATGATGGCAGTCATCTAAGACGACAAGATGAAGGAACGTCCAAATAAGCCTGATAAAATAAGTAATGCTCGTTTCGTCTCATCATTATTTTCTATAGTCCTGTAAATTCTATATTTCTCGACAAAACTCTTTTAGTGTATCATCTAACAATCTGTCGAAGCATCATTAATATAATTGTAAACATAGACTATGTAGTATATCGCACAGTTTTGCTTCTTAGACACAGTATTGTCAAGTGTTGTTCACATTATGCTCGTTACGTTAAAACTTGACTCTTCTTTACCTAGAAGAAGAGTCAAGTCAAGAGACAAGAAGGAGCGTCTTTAAAGTGCATTCTGATGATCACTGCGCCTCACTAACCTACAGTAGTAACTTTCCCTACTCAAGTTCTTAGAAAGTCTTGTTAGAAAATGGACTAATTAACTTATCCTGAAGTAAATTTTCCTTAATCGATTTCCGTGTCGATTCTATTTAGCATGTTTTAGCGTGTTAATTTTTTTTCACAATTTAGCCTCTTTTTTATGGAAGGCGTCAAAAATAAACATAAATTCATAAATGTTAAAACGAGTCATCTATGTAGATCTGGTTCTTGCAAGAGGCAATAAACATCGAGAATCGTGACGAAATTACACAGCATTGATGTTGATCAACTAACGTACCTTCGTACGTACACACATAGTGCACTTTTATCGATATGTTGACGCAATCATAAAGATTTATCGATGCACAACGTCGATGTCAATCGATAACGCGCCGCTGAATCGTAACTGTCGTTTGATAGAAAATAATGGGGCTCTTAAGTGTATTTATTCGAAATGTATAATTTAAAATGTCGATCGGGTGATATTTTGTTCGGTATTGGGTTTCAAATGATTAACAGGCAGTCTCTTGAATAAGGAGGATATAAACGCTTAGAGCGAGAATCGAACTGACTGGCTTCGTTTTAAACATGAAACATACAATACAATCGAATTCCGGTTAAAATGCACTAATGTCTTAAATTGCTTCAAATTCCTGTGCACAAACAATGTATAATTGAGAAAATATAATAAAGACTAAATCGATTTGAGTATAAAATTAGAAAGGTCTTATTTCTACCGCTAAATTTTGATAGTTTATAGAAAGTAACAGAAGAATAATCGTCGCGTAATCTAGTGGTTGAATACTCGGAATTTAAACCGCAAATTTTGGTTTGTACGAGGATGCCAAACTATCAAGTTTGCTTGTACCACCATGTTAGCCGTTAATTTTATGGCTGCGAAATATCCGAAAATATACAAAATAAGCCAACCCATGGCGCCAAGCATGGCGATTATGGCACCTGTATCAGAATAATGCGATCAATGGGGTAAGCCTATTTCCAGCAGTGGACGATCATAGGCTCAGATGGATGGGATATACAGTATTTTTTAAGAACATAATAAAATTATTTTAGCCTTGTCAAGTTATTGCAGGAATTTAACGTCGCTAATTCAATTTTAAAAATCAAAGGAACACAGACAACGAATGTTTCCTTGAAAACAAAAATTTTGACTTTGAAAAGAAATTCCTAGATGCAATTGTCGTGAATACAAATCTGGTTGCCATAAACTCAGCTTTCCATGCAACTGGATTTATGGATCTTCGGCCTTGATCATGGATGATGGATTCAGAACGTTGGTTTTGGCAGTTATTGAAGCAAACATTTATAATGTCAAAGCCTCCAGTCGTATCACTTACGGAGTGAAACACAAAAGTATATAGCCGTTATTAAACTGACACGTTAAACTTTTACTAGTTTATAGGTTGCTTTGCATTTATAATACACAACAAGCTGTAATGAGCCAATTAGTATTGTGACAATTAATTTGTAGCAAGAGAACATACAATTAGTTCTAAATGCTGGACACAAAATAAGTACATACTGAGTGTCAGTCGCAGTGAAATAAGTTAAAAATGTGAACTTAGTTTAGTTAAAAATGTGAACGCAGTTCTGGATTTGAGCAGATATCCGAATTTTATTTGGGATTATTCACATTTAGATATGGCGGCTTCTTCGAATGCTTTGAACTTGTATCGCCTGATAAACATAACATATAGCGGCAATAAATACGTTAAGTTCATTTAAAAACGCCATAACTAATAATATTGATTATAGAAGTGGTTTTGTGTTTGTTTCGTCTAATCGTGATGTCGTGCCGCATTCTTTAGACACTTTCCAATTTTATCGATACAAGCCCAGGATGATATTCCAAATGTGATATATTTTGATAAACTATACTTATCACCCTATATAAGACAATGACAAGTAAAATCAAAATTTTTACTTACAAATTTCTAGTAATTATTCGTAGAAACTAGAAGTTTGGTACACAATAAATATTTCTGATCACTTAAGTTACACGGGCATACATATTTACGTAACGTTGTATCGAGAATGGATTATGAATCTGAACAATATTGTTTATTTGAAATGTAAATCACCTTTGTGGTCTATCTGGTGTAGAGATGAAAATTATATACGAAAATAATTAACAATCCAATGAAGATAATTTTTTGAATTTTCGACAAAAATAATTAGTCCCAATGTATTACTAAATACTAATACCTCTAATTATTATCGTATCGGTAGCAAAATTAGTATTGCCACCATCTAAAACAGATATGTTACAATTGGAGCATATGTATAATCTTATTTGCACGTATAAAAACAAAATATAACCTTGATCACACAGTGCTGGGTTACCGAGTGAATACATATGAATTGTTGAGCAGTGATGTTATTCCTATATTTTTAATTTCAGAAAATATAACAGAACAAGGGTTTAAGTTAATTCAGTATCTTTAAAACGCTCTTTTTAGGAAAAAACCACACTGATTCCCAGCAGAGAAAAAGCTGTGGCGGCAAGCTTATCGTGTCAACAGTCTCGCATAAAAATGTTATAAGTGAATGGTGTAACGCTGACTCCGGATACATCCGAATTCCAATTACATCATTGACGAGTCCATTTCACTTTCCGACCTACCCGGAAGTGAATTCCTAAGCGCGGGCATACGGCGCGGCCGATATTTCGGTTGCAGTGCCGTTATGAACCTTATGGCTTTGGAGAATAGAGTTCCGCCGCCAAGGCTTCGTTGACAGCGTCGGAGACGAGCATAAAACGCCGAAGCGGATGTGAATGTCTGCTAGAGTTATACGAAAAGTAACTTAGTTTTGGTGCGTTAGAGTGTAAAATGTGTGGTTCGGATGTGTGGTCGCGAAAGTCACGGCAACTTTCACGAGGCGACGGGATGGGGGCGCGAGACGGCGGCGCGGGGCCACCGACTCGACGGCCCATTGACGACACCGTGACCCAGATACTGAGGTTCCATTCATACCGCGGCCTCGCGGCTGATGTGCGCGCACAGGACTAAAGCCCGCACGGCGCACTTGCCGACACCGCACGCCACGACGCCGAAATTTCCATCGACCATTTACACAAATTCACGCAGGCCGCGGCGGCGCTATCGTGTGTCGCAATCGAAGCTACCCGAGGCCGCACCACCATCACCGCACTTGTTCAATTAGAGCCTCGCCACGACATACCCGCGAACTTATGTCTAATCTCCATTCTGATGGTTCACTTGGCTATTGCGCATTCGTATACATTTAGATTATGATACATGCGGCATTTCAAAAGTTTAATATGTGTGATATATAACGTTAAAAACAATAATCATATCGCCATATTACATACATATTCGACTTTCTTTCACAATTGAATATTCTCACAACCCAAATATGCCTTTCATATCGTAATGAATGATATGTTACTGACCGATTTCTATGCCACTTAACACTTTTTACGAACGCTTTGTTTGTAACGCTATAATTATACGCAGAAGAAATCGTTACATCAATTATACACAACGAGTTTGTACCAAATACTTATATATAACCATATAACATTCCGTAATACACATACAAATTTAAATATCGTGCGTCTCTCGTTCTAGTATCCGGCATGTTAAGTTGCGTCGTATATATTTACTTACATTTTATACTTTTACACTAAAATCCTTTATTTGTGTCGCATAATGGCGGACAAAATGAGTGGAGAATGCAAGGAGAGCAGCGTTAAGATTTCATAGAACAGGGTCATCAAGAGTTACATTAATACAGATGCGTGTTGGATAGTGGTCGATAAAGTGGTGAGACTAGGCAGCGCGGACGAGGAGTGAGACGGCGGCGCGGGTCGCGGATTGCGGGGGGCGGCGGCTGGCCGCCAGACAGCGGGGCTCCGCTGGGAGGCCAGCAGCAGCCTCTTGCATAGCGCCCGCCAGCCGCCGCCGTGACAACACAATCTGCCCCACTTCGACTTGCATTACGATATCGATTCTTATTTTTTAACTCATCTAACATCGTAGCTGCTTTTTAAATTATTTTATCCTACAGCAGAGACATAAACAAAAAAACATATTGAATACGCATAATATAATGGATACATCCAATTAAAATAGGGAATTAAGCAAAAGTAAAATGATTTCATCGATTTTATACAATAATTTAAAAATATACATTTCTTTCTAATAATTTAAATCGAGCTATAAACCTAATGACTGGAATGCCATCTTTTACTTTTTGAATGTGGATTACAAATGGGTCTTTTGCCGCAGACCAAATTATATTTGCATTATTAGCGAAGGACTTAGAAGTAACAGAACACTGAATGAATCATTAGAAGATAGAGGTACGAAGATTAATATAAACATGACGTAAGTAATGATGTTAGCAAGAGAAGAAAGACAATGATAAAAATAATATAAATGGTAAAAATGTTGAACAAGTGAATGAGTAGTAAGATATTTGGGATGCATGTTGAGCAGAAATGGTAAGCATATTAAAGTTATAGAACGAAAAATGAATGAGGAAAATAAAATGAATGAGTGCATTGTTTTTTAATAGCCACAGGCACTGCTGTAGGTGTCATACACTTTGCCTAATCAGCACTCCCTTAAATGTACGGAAGTGAGAGTTGGTTTTCAGGACACATATGTTTGTCAAATTAATGTCAAGATGCGGTCTTTGAAAATATGTTAAGAGTGACTCTGAATAATAGGATGAGACATAGCGTTTTAAGTGTGGCTTAAATAAAGAATTGGGGGGAAATTTTTTTCCCCAATGATGTTATCAATGGGGAGGCCTATGTCCAGCAGTGGACGATCATAGGCTGAGATGGATGGATGGATGGATGGATTAAATAAAGAGAAGAGAGAATGAAGTTTGATCATGTTGAAAGGATGAATGAGAGAAAATTGAGAAGAGAAATTTATGTTCGGAAAGTGAGTGAACTCGTTGATATTACATTGCGGAAGTTAGTGGTATTAATGGCAAGGGTCGTCCTCATACCGACAAGATTGGTAACAAACTAAGGAAAAGTCGGCATTAAGAGGACACTACACTGACCAAGGTAGGCAGCGATTACGGATTTCAAATCGGCAAAGCTCCATCACATCCATCCCAGTCTATGATCGTCTACTGCTGGACATAGGCCTCCCCCATTGCTCGCAGAATTGGGGGGAAATGTGTCATAATCGCCACGCTTAGCAGGCGGGTTGGCGATCGCAGTATGCTCCACGGTACTAAGAAAAGGACGTTGCTGCCTGTCCCCCGGTGGTCACATCCATATAATACCTACTCATTCATGCTCGTCGACTACGGGTACACTTAATGCTGCCTGCCTTTAGGATGTCACCAATCTAGTCGATATAAGTTCTTCTAAGTCGTCCTCTACCAACTGCTGCTCACTTGTGAAACAAACCCTGTATTTCGAAATACTGAACTTGGCACTTTAAGGGCAGGAATACAGAATCTATTAGTCCTTAGAAATTCATTTTTAAAAAGTGCACGTTAGTGACTGCAGATCTCACACGAGTAAATACGACAGAGAACTTATTGGAATAAAGAATCACGTATACTTAAAACTTGATCATAATAAAAGACTACAAAAAATATTGAATTGCGATTATAAATACAATAACTACATGAAACGTGAAATCACGTAGAGGTTTCACCGCGTGTATATTATGTAGATACCTTGTTAAAAGTATATATATGTTAAGATGGTATTTTGGCACACCACGGCACTCATTTTTACACCTGAAAAACAAACCTGAATCAGTTAAGCCTGAATATGAGGATATGAGACTTACTATGACTATGAGACCAAGCCAAACCATGAGTGACGAAGGATTATGTCATCGTTGAACCCTTGCAGTACGCGTGCGCGCTTCTTCACAATTGTGGGCATTAAACCTTATCGTTTTGTGTTCTTTATTTATAAAATATATTTTCATTACAAAACAAAATTTTTCCCGCGTGCGCCGCCGTAACACAGCGCGGGATCTTTCCAGCCTATTTTTTTTTCAAACGCTCGTTCAAAACACGTCCAGTCTTTTTACGATAAGCTCGTAGTACAAGGTCTTCATTTACCACTCTTTTGACTGTGGTTCTGCTTAGCCCCACCTGAAGAGCTAAGATTTTTTGTTTACGAACAGGATTTCGTTGGATTCGCGCCTTTACTGATTAGATAATCGCTAGTGTCCTAACTGTGCAAGGTCGGCGGGTCCTATTACGATCTTCGAAGCTTGAATCTTCAGTGTATCATTAGAAAGTGGGATACACAAATCGTAGTGCTATTTTCAATTTTTGCAGAATATTGAAAATCTCTTGACGCGTAACCACAGCGGTGCAACGCGATAACCGCGACTCTAGCTTCTTTCTTCGACCACTACATATTTCAAAATGAATGAAAATTATTATTTTTTATTTTCGGCAAGTGCGCACGCTCAATTTCTTAAATTAGTCGAAGTATATCTGCCAGCATTCGAAAATTTAAAATAAGAAGGTTTTGACAGAACTTATGACCCGACTAGGTATGTATCAGGTTGGCAACTAATAAACCCGCCATCTCACAGTACAGGATTATTTTATTTTTTAGAGAACTAAATACAATCATTTCTCAATAATGTAAGCACCATCGTTTTCTATCACCTGTCGCCAACGCGTTGGTAAAGACATAATACCTTCCCTG
>DWLR01002735.1:0-14781 GCA_018246295.1 Papilio alexanor hazarajatica | reverse complement strand
TATATATATATATATATATGCATGTAGGTACTCGTACATCATGTTACATTTAAATTCTTACGTGTTTCTGAAAAATTTGCAATTCAAATTTCTGTCTTCTCAGATAAATCAAACATACATGCGTTCTTATAAAAACAATAGAAACAGATATAGGTGAATGCAAAAACACTTAGAATTTACTCGAACACTCAAAAACGATTCTTCAATGTACAACTTTAAAGTTCAATTTAAGAAGACTTTCAGAAAAGTAGAAGAAACACTTGAATCAGTCACAACTTTTAACTACAAAACACTCGAAAAGTGTGAAATCCTGTACACGTCGGTGATAAAAACCGTTTGTTGTCCACGTGCGGGCGCAGGTGTCTCCTGGCTAATGAGGACGGTCCCACGGGACGCGAACTCTGAACCGCTAGGCATTTCCTGAAGGACAGACCTTTTCGCCTAATTAGTTGTGGAAACGAAGTCTCTAAACACTTAGGGAATCGGAAGTTTCGTTTTCTAATGAAATGGTATTGTATTATATGATTGCAATCAATGAAACTCATTGAAGGACTAGGCGTAAACAACGAAAGAAGAACTAGGAACAAGCAACGACAGTTTTACTTACTTCTGAGCAGTAACAACGACGAATAAAAAACTAGTCAATTTAGTTAATAAACGTTCATAGAACTTCTTTCTCTACACTAGATACATTTTCCTAAATCGACCTTTAGAAAAAAGGATCACTGCTTTTTTTATTTATTTAGTTATTTATTTGCCATACAATTATTAACATAAATTAAAACAAAAATAATATGACCTTCATTACGTTTCTAGTTAAGGCTAATCTAATCAACAAGCAAGCGACTAGAAATAATGATAAGAAAATGGGACATTAAATCTTTAAAAATAATATCATTAATTGGTCATGAAATGTATAAGTAATTAATGAATAAAAATGTGGATTTAATATCGAATTTTTGATACTGATAGTAGGGTCAATAACGCAATGAACTTAATTTTAACGACTTCACCTACACTTACATACATTACAATTGTTTATTCTCGTTAAGCCTAAAAGATGACCGAGGAAAGCTCTTGATCGATCTAACGGCCGCTATTTGCCTATATTATATTACTTGTAGGATGGCTATTGGTGAGCATTTGTTGGCATCGGTAAATATGTTACTACTTCATAACAAATCATAATTCTGCCTATCTCTTTTTTGTTGATATCTTAACTTGAGTTTTTTACATTTACCCCTGATGACTTCACAGAATTTAAACAAATAAGAAGCTTGAAAGCTGTGGAAGGAAGATATGGAAGCTTAATTTTTCGTTAATTTCTTATACATCAGATAAAAAAATCAACAGCGATTCCTTTCTATAACAGAGAAATCGTAAATCAAGTCGAGTTTTAATATGGGAACTATCGGGAAGTTCCGGCAGGAACGGAGCCCTCCCCGGGGTCAAATAAGTCACAGGATCGGTTACCACTTGGCGTATTCCCAAAACAATCATAACATTATCCCAGCAACATAACTTTTCGCACGAATATTTCTTATTAACGTATACTAGATTCGATGGCAAAGAAAGTAGGTACTGGTTAAGAAATTCAAGTCAGTTTTTTTACGGAATGAGTATAAATTGTTTTATAGTATACAATTATACACATTCTGTAAAAGAAAACTACCAACTAACTAATAAAAGATGCTAGTATAGAACGCATTAAATTTATACAACCTATTTGCTATCAAAGTTCGACATTCCATTTTATAATGCAAATACCAATTGAATAAGCATTTATCAAGTAAATAAAACAACGATTTAAGGATAGGAGAGGAAAAGTTTTAGTTTAGTTACAAAGTAAGAAATTCAAAATGAAGCAAGAAGTAAAAAAAAAACCGAAAAACTTGTGAAATATGAAACGCACCGATTTAATGTTTAAAATTCTGCGACAAAAAGGTCCAATCGACGCCTTCGACTCGCCGCGACACGCCAGAAACAACATTTTCGATGATTTATGAAGCAAATTAACGAGAATATATCCTCATTCCTGAACATCATTTCCTGCTAGAGCAAACTCGCATTGGACCCGAAGAAGTTACGAAAAAATGTAGCCAAAAATTTTAGACGTTTGCAACCGACGCAACTAACGTGAAAATAAAAAAAAAGATATTCATGACCTTTTTCTGAACAAGGAAATAAAATCAAACAAATTCACAATAAGTACTGCAGTAATATATATTAGAAGGTAGATGTTTTTACAACAGCTTATTTGAATATTCGTTTTCGTCGCGTCAAAGAAATCAAACGACGTTCTTTCTACCAGTAACTGAAAAGTCTTGGACTTAAGAAAGGCGGCAATGGTGAATACCTGACTTTATCTGTCAAAGATATAGTTATTTTTAAAATAATACAAAAGAACTTTTAGGCCCTATATCATCATATATTTTTTTTAATTAGTTTGGTATGATAATCATTGTGTTTTATTTCTATTAATATTATTAAAAATGGAATAAATTTTGCTTCTTTAAAATATAAAATGGTCTACAGTTAAAAAATGTAGCCAATCTTTTAAAAAAATATTTAAGTATTTTCGAAATGCCAATGCATCTAATTTATTAATTTAACTGCGAAGTAAAGGATCACTCCCATTCGACATCCGCATACCGTTCGGCTCGTGTTACAATATTTTTTATTTATGCTGAAAAAAAACTAAGGGTAAAAAGTTGGCTACATGCGGCGCGCGAGGGAAACAAGTGCGTCAGCTAAACAACCGCCTGATAGCTTCCAGCAAAGATTAAGGACAGATACTTGCAGACGATATAACAGTTTGGATTAATTCTTGAATCGAAAACTTCAGGAACATTTTAAACTACATATATTGGATGTACGGATGTGTTCTTTTCCATATTAAAAGTTTCCATGGACGACAAAAGTTTAGCCAGTGAGTACGTTTAGTAATTCTTAACAAGAGGTTAGGATAAAACAGCTGAGAGAGCTAAAGTTTATGATTATGTTAAAATTGATATTATTTACTGAGTAAAAAATTAAAGGAAAGAAATTTAATTGAAAAGGGAAAAACAAAAAAGTAACAACATGTTTTTTCATTAATAACTAAACTTTACTATTATTTTTTAGAATTATAAACTTATAAATACATTTTTTTTTACTGACAGAGAATTCATACTTGATGTTTTTCGAAATATTGTAATGTAAATACACATATTATTAACACTATTATTTTACATACATTTAAATATCAAAGCAGTATAACGAAATATATCTCAATATAACGTAGTGTCTACATTCTCTTTTATAATCTTTGGCAAGCTTAAGTCGTTCATTAGACGGGTCGTTCGTCTTCATTGCATGTGACGGAGATAGTTTACTGTTCAAATTAATGTTTCAAACGAACTTCAAAAACTTTGTAACGAAGTAAAATAACGATAAATCTGTTCGTTGCTCCTTTTTTAATGCTTTACAAAAACAGTCCTTTAATGCATTCAAAATAATGAAGTCCAAAATGTTTTATATCCATTTCAATATTTTTTATGAATAATTTTCCTACTTATGTCACCTAGCAATGCTTGCTTGTTTTTGTTCATTATGAAGGTTTGCATCTTAAAACAGAGCAGAATTAATACGCTGGTCTGTCTTCACTAACTGGGCAACTCATCAAAGTTATGTCCATTTTAATTATTTTATTTCATTATTACCATCATTACTTACTTTAGTATTTATGTACAGATTGTCTCCCCTCTCCTTTGGTAATTACTTTCATATTTTTAAGTTTTCTTAAGTTATATTAAGTGAAATTCGATTAATGAACGCAACATTTATAGCAAGTTCTGTAAAAGTTTTTACTCATTTATTTTTTCAAGAAAACACCTAAAATTTTTTAATTGTTTTTAGTCTTTCCATATTTTTTATTTATATTTACATTCCATAGATATACATTTTTGTTTCTTAAAAGAAAACCATTTTAACTATAAACAAGGAATTTTGTCACGAATGCGCGTAAGTTGAGCGTGAACCAGAAGTTCTCGCGCCGCGTCGCCAGCTGAAGAGGGTGTCCGCCATGTTGACAAACCACGTCCACGAATCGACGCTTTAAGTGCCGACTGCTAGTTCTTCTCCTTGACATTTTAGTCTCGGACACATTTTCACTTTGACGTGACGCAAGTAAAAGATAAGAAGTTTTCTGACTAAATCTACATTTACACTTAATTTTAAATTCTCTTATGTACATAGATCGACAACCTCTTAACGATGGAGTTAAAGTGACTAGCTTTTATGCTGATGAGATGTCATAAAACGCAAAATGACATTATTGCCAATTCTCCATAATCAATTTTTAATGGCTTTTCATCCCAGGGACAGCAGAACTAATGTAACTACAAAAGGTAGTCAGCGCAATAAGAGAGAAGCTAGAAGATAAGTACGAATAAGAATAATGGTGTAGATAGTATGCGATTATATTGATTAACATATAACCTTATAGTACTTAAAAAGCTTATGGTCAAATAACTTGATTTAACCATAAGCCTTCTTAAGTTTAACGTCTAAACTTTTTTAAACGCCAATGTCATTTGTTGTCATTTTAAAAATATATCACCGTGTCTATGGTTCGACAAAAATTGGCGCAATTAATGACAAAGGAGGTCCTTTTTTTATCTAGCATCTGCAACCGGACACTGAGCGCGGGCCGATAACGCACCACAATGACTACTGGCTGCATAAATCTCTTTCCAGAGAATTTACAACAATTTTACGAATTGTTTTTTGCACGATCGTCCACCCTCGCATCATGACTCTATTGTACGTAAAAGTGTGATTTTTTTCCGGTCATTTTAAGGGCCTTTATAAAAAGACGTGTCCCAAATGATCCCCCTTTTTACTTAATGGCCTACAGCTGAAGCGGTGTTTTTGTCGTTTATATATGCTCGTTATATCATGAAGACAGTTTAGCTTGCAACGGTCCAATAACTTGAACGAGACATGTTCTATATTTTCTATAAACATATGACACTCGGGTATACTTTGTCTAATTTAGGATAATAATTTCGACAACACACGCGTATAAAGTATCGTATTTTTGTCGGTTAAATGTTCTACAGAAAATGTCGTACTTTATTGATAGGTGTGGTATAAAACGAAGTGAACTTCCGCGCATAAAGAATAATCTATGAACATCTATCCAAAATCAGTCTTTAAATAAAATAAATTGATGAAATAAATACTATCATTTAGGTAATTATATTATTTTTGCAAACATTAAAGTAATTGGTAGGTAAGTATTGCACCAATCAATCGTAAAAAAAGTATGACATACCTAACTATTTAATATTTTTGTCAATACACTAATTAATGACAGTTGTGTAATCAATATTAATATTAATAACTGACTAATTGAATACAAGTAAATATTTTGTTTGATTTTCAATCATTCAATGTATACAGCATTAACCATGAAGCTATCGATTCCAAGTTCTATGAGAATAATAATCGAAAATCAAATAGATTCATTAACGGCTATACTCTACCACTTCCGTACTATGAGTTGTCAAAATTATCATCCTAAATTAGACATAGATAATTAATATGGACACATTATTGATAAAATAATAAGCAAGATTTCATGAACCTAGACTACGTCCTACGTCTTATTTTTAGCCGAATACCAATGATACCAATCTAATATACACTTTTGAACATCGTAACATACATATTAGGACCATAACAAACGGAAACATCTCTCCCCGTCAACCCCTTCACCGGTGTAAATGGTTACTATTAGTTTATTTTTTTCAATTATCAATCAATGCTACGCAATTGCAAATCTACAAGTATACCGATAATCTTTCTTTTAATGAAACAGAAGACAAAAAATATAATATACGTAGAAGCTATAAAATTAGAACAGATTAACTACGATGGTGGTCTGTTGTGGTCAGTAGATTAAATATGTTGTAAAATTGTCAAACACAATTCCCGGAGTTCCGTAGGTGGGAAGGTTTGAATCAAGATAACGCTAGTTGTTCCACTTATTGCCGAAACCTGCCAAATTGCCGCCTGCTTTGACAAATGGAGATTAATAGGTGTGAAGAACGATAAACTTTAAATTTGTAAATGGAATGGTTAACTTCGAAGAAATTCTTGCCACAAATAAATATCATAGTTCAATAGCACCAAAGCTTCCATACCTAATTTAAAGTATCTATTGTAATATTATAGATTAGCTTTCATTTGACAAATATAAGTAAGAGCTATTGCTTACATGTGACTGGACTCAAACAGAAGTCTCTTTACCAAACCGTTCCTAAAAATCTATCAACGGCTAGCTGTTTTGTTATTATGTATTAAATCTCAATATAAATACGAAAATAATCAACCCTACACTTGAAAGTTAAGCTAAATTATCATTTCCATCTAAACTCAGCTTCCCCACACCGCCATTGTAATTTGTAATTCCTTATCGAAAACTCAAATCACATCTCTTTTGTGTTCATACTGGCTGCCATGTTAACAAAAACTTGATTCAATTAGCTCTGCGCCCGCATTTAGTCTGTGTTCTCTAATATACAATAACACTATCTCTAATTGTTTATAAATACAAAAAATTAAGACAAAAATTAACAACTAACGGATGAGATTTTTGAACGACGTGTGAAAACTGTGTCCTATCTTAACATACGATGTATTAATATTCAGTGTTCATACATTATACCTATTTTTCTAAAAATTCATCTTGGTCGTGGCAAATACTTTTAATAATGCGTTCTGTTTGGTGCTTAGGCATGTATATAAGTAGGATTTTCTAGAACGATCAGAAAATATGTTCTTCTTTATCATTAGGAAAATTACATTACCCAGAATACACAGGAACATCATTTTGGGCATCGCATGGGAATAATATTTTAGTCAATATAACGCGTAATATTTAAATAAACTGTATTTGTGAATTATAAGAAATGCAAATTGTATCACCTTGTGAATTTTTTGGTATATTTTAGTCTGAATTTAACCCAATGCTAAATTCAGATTAAAATATACAAATTCTTATGCACACATATAGGAATACATAAATTGCCAGGTGCGCTTGCCAATCTCCATTTAACAGGTGTAACTTTAATAAACTTTTTTGCTCGTGGAAATGTTCTCTCTACCCATATGTCACTCGCGCGCCAGCCGATGGGGAAGGGCGTAAGGCGTTCGAAATTCAAACGGCAGCTGAACAGACGTAGAAATAAATAAGCGGCCATGACACGCGCCGTTCGCCCTCCCTTTTATAATTATTTCATTTTATTTTTAAATTGTTTTTTCTGCTCCACAAGGATTCCCCTCTTTATTCTCTCTATTTCAAAACAATGCGCTCCCCTAGCACCTAATGGCTGCTTTCGGGCGTGCGTTGTTTTAAATTGGATACGGGCGTATAATAATAAATTGACGGTTTTAGCCCGGCTTACAGCGCTTGAGTGATGCTAATTAAATTGATGCACATCTTTTTTAATGTTATATACTCAATATATATTGTTTTATAGGTATTTTATCTTATTAATAATACTACATTTCACATCAATATCAATAAACTAACAGGAACATGTGACTCTTTTGTAGTATATAGAGATACATATAATAGATATTGGACTAGCTAAAGTTTATCTTACGCAGCATATCAGCATATATCTATCTATAATCAAGTTGATCTTTATACATTTAAATAGATTATGATTTAGCTACTCGTTATATCGTCGCTTATGCATTACTTTCTAAATCCTGAACAGTAAAGATCGAATGAAGTTATCGTTTTTGAATATTTTGTATTGAACTGAATTTTGGATATAATAAGCGGTGCGCAAATGCGGGTGCGAGTGTCCTTCTATCCCAGTCAACGCTACAAAGATTTCGTAAAAGAAGCACTACATTTAGTTTAATTAATCCAGACTTTCTATCGAGTTCACACTGGACGAACTGTATAGTCAAGCATGCGGTCAAGTTCACGGATTGAGGTCTGTAAGAGAAGAGTAATTTTTGTGAAGACCATCGTCCAACAGTGGACGACCTGTTTATGAATTCTGGCATCGTTTATATTTGTCATACATAACTATAACGAAATTATGTATATGTTGCTCTTTAGATGAATCGCCTGTGTATTTATTATCAGCCGGAAGCTGTAACAAGAGCCGGTAAAGCAGGTAAACATTACAATATCTAGAAATTCGATCCTAAACTGGGGGCGACACGCGACAGCACCGAAATAGCGGCCACAGAATGTCGTATATTGACAAATCTTACGGCCTCGCTGCACCAACACACCGTGTGTATTATGAGAATCCGAACTAACTCCGACAATATATCAATCCCGGTCCCCCTTATACGGAAGGGGAGCCGGGTCTATTTTAAATATGCTTCCCTCTACGGTTTTATATTTTTTCCTTGAGTATTTTACGCCAACTTCCAAATTACAACGACCCCTCGATCGTTGCACTTTTTGTCTCTCAATACGAGTTCTTATATGTAAGGAGGGGAGGAGCAGGGTGTGTCATTTTAAAACGGTGATAGTTTAATAATAAGTTGCAGCCGTCGCCACGTACAACGTAGCGCGTGCGTGTTTTCGTATTCGAATGGAGAACGTGCGCTCGCCGCACGCGTCTTTTACTTTTTTATTGGGGCCACGCCAGCCAATCAGAGGTGTGCTCGTAAAAATTGGGGAGGTTTTTTACCATAGTTATAAACAGTCGGATATATAGACACTTTTATGTGAGTTTTCTTATAGAATAGAGGCGTGTTCAGATCTGAAATTTATCTCGGAGTTGGAAGAAAAGTCCTATCAACATCTCCATAAATATTACGTTTACCATCATAATATTTAAAGACCTGTTTTGCAAGGGTTAAATTTCTTTTTTTGTTTGACATACTCAATACGTATTGATATTTATGCAATGAACCCGTGATGATATCCGTGTGACATGCTATTTCTTTTGCATATAACTCTCTAATTAAAAACAAAAATAGAATTACAAACCCAGTTTTATGGATAGTATGTTGCAGTGATTAAAAAAATGGACATAGGTTATTGTTAAGTCTTTTCGGATTCAGCTAAAATCCAATCATGACAGGAACCGAAGTAAATCAATCGAGAACAGGCGACCGTATATTATTTTTCCCAATACCGTTATTTTCCGGGAATGACAAATACGTCTTATCGATAATTGATTTGCAAATATTAAGTTACTGAAGCAGTATACGTTTGTTTGTCAGTGCACAACGAAAAGGAAACGATATGTTTTGTCTATGGGTTTATTTGGTAAATTATTTATATTCAACTACGAATTAATTTACTAGATTTTTATGTACTTGTGAAAATCTTCCAGGAATTTCGTTTTACTCTGTATTAAATCTTTAAGTTACAGTACAAGCTTTATAAAGAGTTTTGTAGTATAAAAATATGATTGTCATTACCAGTAAGGCGGCAAATAGGCTTTGATTGTAAACTAGGCATCGAAAACTTTCGTTGTTATTACTGCTGAGTAAAAGGATTAAGTAGTAAGACTAGATTTTGGCTGTGCAGTGAATGACGATCCACCTACAGGCTCCAGTTGATGGGCCCACGAGTTCGGTTACGTCTTGATCCGGTAATTATAAATACTTCAGCCAAACGGCGACTCATTCCATATTCATGCCACAGACAAACTTTGGGCTTAGCAAGTAGAACCCTTAATCACTGTTGCAGAAAGGTCAAAATAGCAACTTTGTACTTTCATTACATATATAATGTAGTAGGTACGTATAATATTCATAATATTCATGAAGTATGAATAATGAAAATACAAACATATGGCGTGTTTAAAATCATACTGATTATTTTTTATCTCTTAGCGTTGGTATTAACTCTATGTCGCAAAACGAATATCTAAGTCGTAACATCGTAAATTGGATTCGTCTACGGCAGTTACTAAATTCGCATCAAAAAGAAATCAACGTAGGACATTTTCGTCGGCCGTAAAAATATCGCAAAGCTCTTAGAGCGGGAGCGCGGGGTCGGGGGCGGACCAGTCGTCATGGCAACCGTCGACCCTCCGAGGGGAAAAAACGGGTAAAAATTCCGGGGGCGAATGGACGCTGATTTTTTATGGCATCGTACATTTTTTCCTCGGCGCGCCGCGACGCTGAGCGTCTTGGGGCAACTCTATGTGTGCGTACATGTGATATACAGTATGATTTCATTATATATTTCTCAGAATTTCTTTTGAAAGTTTAAAACAAATCAGATAATGATATATTTATCCCACTGTGAGCCATTACACCGAATTATATACAAGACATTTAGTGAGATTTACGATTGCCGGCATTGTCTAGTCGAATTACGGTAAAAGATGTGACAAATTGACACAGCTAGTAAGAATCGGTCCTACAGTTTGTTATTCTCGATTTATAAGAACTTAAAGCTTATACTTTAACTATACCAATTGCTTAGATTTGTAGCTAGTTTAACTGACCTATCTCTTAGCTTACCTTGCTTGAGTAATCATAGAATAACATTTCGTCAGCTATCAACACTAGCCTACTTATGTATCTAAGAAAATTCATAACAAAGTAATAACTAAATTCATAACATCCTATACAGTGTCCGATACTCTCCAAAGAGAAGTAAATCGTACCGGCTATGTGTGAGTGCGAAGTACGGATCCTGCAAATATTATAAGTATGGATTTTATACGCGTCCCGTTCTAACGTGCACCGTCCCTTTTTATCTTTCGCGGGAAAAAATATTCTCGAAGAGAATCTAAAATTACGAGTCCGGGGGAAGTTCGCCAGTCGTTATATGAAAAGGGAATCTGAAGTCATTTCGCTTCATAAATCTTCTTATGCTCTCTGATGGCTTGTTTGCTATAAGATAATAATGCTAATAAAATACTGGCTATCACAGTCGACTACATCCGCATTACTTAATCGTGAAATATGGATTGTAAAAAAAACTGTCACTTGAAATAACCATGGTGGTGTAAACAGAAATAATAACGTATAGTCATCCTCTTCGCCTCGTAGTACATGAAGTGTTTAGCAAGTTATATAACAGTATCAGCAAAAAAATATGACAGATTTTGTGTGTGACAACGACAGTAGGGATAATAATTTAAAAGCTACCCTTTACTATCTTATTATATGAAGCCAGCAATTCTTGTATCTTGTACATATATTTCGGCTATCTCGAAAACAGCTTTAACGATTTGGATTAAATTTTATATTTACAACTGTATGTTTTCCTGTCTTCTCTTGTGTGTATGTCTTTTCTGTGAAAACGCATATTTGTACAACAAACAAATATTGTTTTACCAAATAATATCTTCCTAAAATAAACATTATCTTACGATGACAGAGATAATGCAGAGCTAAACTTGATCCACGGCAAGTTGACGGCGTAAGTTGACTGTTATTTTTTGATTGATTTTATTGATTTTTATATCCATGCTCTCGTAATATGAACTTCTAATATGTGATTTCTTTTTTATTTCGCTTATCGTACGAAATATCAAATCAATTCCTACTGTCAGATCACACACTGACAATGAGGGGCGACTCAATTTCGTTCGTTTCCCTAACCCCTTTCGCTATTATTAGATACGATGTTCCAACAACGTTAAATTATTTTGTACGCTCACTTCTATACCTATTTTTACACAGAAACATTGAACTAGCATGTTTCAAGGAAGGATTTGGTTTCATATTTGTTTATTGTACGTTTGTCAATAGGCTTACATATCGGTGTTCGGTATTTTATATTCGGTATCAAGTTTTAGTCTCTACTTTAGATGAGAATAAATTCTGCTTGTCATGAAAACTATCCATCATTATCCGGGTAATAACAAAAAAATACATCCTGTGAGTATTTTCGATAAAACTTTTGATTTTCCAAGAACCCTGTGTTGATAAGAAAAACATGCAGTAAACGCCTTACAACTAGATAGTTGTTCACCTAATGCAACTGTCCATAATTATGTGCAAAGTATGATTATATTATACATAATAACTATATAGTAAAATAATAAATGAATAATAAAAATGACGAATCACATTTTCTATAAGGAATTCTCCTGGCGAAATTTTGATTGATTTTGTACACGAGTACATATTCCAACTGACAACAAATCGATGCCCCTATACATAATACATAGTCAACCCCATCGCAAGTGAACTGTCGCAAAAAACGTGCGGGGTCTGTGGAGAGATTGCTTTGGCAGAAAAAGGGTTGCTTTCACCCTCTCCGCCCCTCCATGTTTTATTCATGGCGCGTTGAAGCCAAATCAGGAATCCCATATCGGAGTTTTCGCATCGCATTCGCCTATTTACTCTTTTATTTGCAAGTTTGTGCCATTTCTGAAACTGTATTATATGCATATTCATTAATCGTTTCTTCTATTGAATGAGTACTAGCAACCTA
Source organism: Papilio alexanor hazarajatica (assembly GCA_018246295.1). Lineage (NCBI taxonomy): Eukaryota > Metazoa > Arthropoda > Insecta > Lepidoptera > Papilionidae > Papilio > Papilio alexanor. Next base: position 2,354 of record DWLR01002735.1, on the reverse strand, counting down.
TTAAAAATTATATCTATAATAATTTTAGACATGTTTACATGTAGAATCAAAATTGATTGTTTCTGCCCATTTTTGACAATGTAATTTGAATGGTAACATTTACATTTCGAAGAAGTCGAGAAACCATATATCAACTCTATATTTTATTTACAGGCTTTATTAAATTTCATGCATAAAAATATAACAATTATACAACATACTAGTATATATTATGGGGACCCCAGTTAATGTCTTAAGAACATTAATAAAAAGAAAGTATAATAAACATGAAATCCTTGCAAATATATATTAGTGCAACATGTTCAATAAAAAGACTATACGAGTACGTAAAAGTATTATTGGAAGTATTCAATAAATTATAATATATCAGTATTTCTTTTTCATCATGCACTAGTACCGGGAATCAGTAAGCAATGCAGGTGCAAACGTAGCTCATCGATCAATTGTGGCATTTACTACGCAGGCTAGCCGAAAGTGCGATAAAATGCGACAAAATGGACATTCCTAATCGCCGTGTCCTTTTAAAAACTACAAAAGACGGCGGTATAAAAAGAATATCTTCCCTAAAAACCGCTAAAAGATTTCTATTATATTAAAAAAATTGAACTCTGTAACCAAGGTCTAAGGTTTAAATTACAATGTATAAAGTTTTATGAACAGAAAATAATATCGCATTGTTAGGTGTGTTTAAAAAAGTAGCATCCTAAAAAAAGCGCATCGATCTTATGTCATTGTGCCCGCAAACGATTCCTCTTTATTACAACTCTACGTGCTTTATGCAAGTGGCAGGGCATTTGGTGCTTTTTACCTGGACACGATTAAATTGAAAATTGTTTTCTTCGGTTACCGATTACATGATATTAAATGTATTCGTCTCAAAAAATAAAACAAAACTGTTAACCGTTTTACCCCTTCATAATTTTTCCATTTTTAATTTCCCAACCCTCACACTTCACTGCTTCAGACGCTATTCCAAAGATATTTCAGTATTCTCGACTCGACAAATCGCTTACTCATATTCCTAATTTTGTCATTTTTATCAATTATTGACAGATTTAAGTTTACTTTATTTAAAGGACACTATAGTAATATTTATTTAGCATTAACAATTGATAAAGATATTATTATATTTGTATGTATATCCATAATAGAAATGTAACATTTTTGTTAGTAAGCTTAAAATGTAATTTATAAAAAAAAAATAATTATGAAGATAATTTTCTATCGCATTTTGTGATTCAATCTCTTTCGAAGAATTGGTGAAAAACATTAATCGAAACCAGATTACCCTAACCATAAACCAAACAATTATGATGACGTCATCACCTTCTCGATCGAGGTAGACCTCGATCTTACTATGTACAGTCGAGTTCCTTGGCGGAATTCCACTTACAGAAAAAATTGTCTAGTTCCTTGCGACGAGCTAAACTCCGCCTCATTCTTACAAATGACCAATTAGGGTGCTATCGATGTTTTGATAAAATAAAATAAAATCTGGTGCATACCTGCTGTACCACGCTCTGGAAGTTTTACGACCTCTGCCATTCAGAGGAATTCATTATTTCTGAATACTCTATTGTAACAACATTGACCGTCCTTTTTTCGTCCTAACACATTTAAAAATGGCATCCTATTGGTTATTGATTCTTCGTCAACGTCTCAAGGCGTACGAAACGTTCAAACAATTGTCTTTTTTAAAGTGGAATACCGTCAAGGAACCCGACTGTACCCACACGTATGTACGATACGGGCTGGACCATATTCCCCTTCACCCGCCCTAAAAGCACTCGCAATGGGAACTCAAACATAAAATGTGTCCGAAACGATAAATCGCCGGACGTCAAGGGGTATTTTTGAGCCATTTTTAATTTATCTGCCCCCTGCCCATTATTTTTGGCGAGGGGTCAACTGTTATAATGCAGCATTGGCCATTTTAATTCAAGCTCTGAGTGCATTTTATTGTCCGGCAAAATTTTCAAATGCATTTTATACGCCTATTACATAAAGGTCACCTATATTGCAGTATTGTGTTCCGACCAATGACAAAGAAAGGCCATTACGATGTGATTATGTAAGAAAAATTGATTTTTCTCTTACAAATATTGTTAAATTAGTCGGATAAAATAAAGTAGACCGCTCCGCTCTTTTGTAAATTATATAACAATACTAGACTAGTTTAATAGTTACACCTCATACTGTAAATACAACTCATTATTCATAAATATTTTTAAATTAATTTATTTAAATTTTATAAATCTTTGTTATTTGATAATGATATACATAAGTTATGTGCGGAAAACAAAATCGGTGGTGCATTTGATCAGCAGCAGATCTGCAACTACGCACAGATTGGA
>DWLR01002734.1:0-14787 GCA_018246295.1 Papilio alexanor hazarajatica | reverse complement strand
CAATATATTGGATGTATTCTGATTATTATTTACTTGATATGCCACGCGGTTTTGCCCGCGCGCTGTATAGCGTGTCATAGAGTGATTTTAAATTACCTTCCCTAATACTAGATCAATTGTAAAAAGAATTTTTCAAACACTAATGGTAGTGTTCTTGAGATTGCCCATTCGAACTCTTCCATTTATTATATTAATATAATAGATACAGGATTCTTAACTTCAAATTCGGGCTCTTATAAATAAAATTATACTTCTTGCAAATCGAATTCGGACGTTCACCTATCAAATTGACATAGACAATTTCATATTGTATTTATAATTTGAACTATAACCAGAAACGACCTTCCTTTAGAAAATTGACTTGATCACCTGTCGAGCTTGAAGTCTTCCTAATTTAGTAATTACAAAGTGAAATCTAATCAGCTTTTTAATTGTGAACTCAATTAAGTGCTAATGTTTAATTACTAGATTTTGATGAAGCGAAGTTTGCTTGCCCCGTGACAAATGAAATTTCATGGTTGCGCCTAGTAAGACAGTAGAGTAGGAGTAACACAGAGGTTACAGATTTCATATTTCTCACATTTTTCTACATTCAGATTTTAATTAAGATCATGAATATTCAAGTCACGATTATACTATATGGAGGATTCTTATGGTTCTTTTTTTAATTAATCAACTGCTTAATTTATTTTAAGAAACAGCCACTAAGTTTGCTGTAGCCTGTTAAAAAAATAAAAGAGGACCTCTGAATAGTTTCTTTGTCGCGAACACTTACAAAAAAGTTGACAAAGTGCACGAGTTATAAGTAGGTCAAGCTAGATTACTTAGTTCTAACATGACTGTTGGTTGTACTCTGTCATGTTAGTGTCTTAAAAGCTTTGCGGATTTACGACTCTCGCGCCAAATGTCGCTAAAACGTTGTTGCGATGAAATACATTAGTATATTATGTAGATATAGGTGGCGCTAGAGTCATAAAGTGAATTGGCTACAATTTAGAAATAAAAATATAGCTCTGTTTTCAACAAATGATTACTAAAAGATGTAAAACGTATGATATTAGGTTTAATAACTAATCGGTCTAATTACCACTTCTAGAGTTTGTGCTCGTTTTAGGTCTTTTTAAATTGTTTCTCGGAAATATTGGCAATTTCTTCTTCAATATTAATTTTCAAGATCTGTGACGTTTGTTGCTTTATTGAGGTAAACGCGAGATTTGAAGAACTAAGTGTTAGCTCTGACGATCTGTGCACAATATACAGAAAGAGAGAGAGAGAAAAATTCATTGGTAATCAATATTTTGACAGATTTATTAAAACTGTAAAAATCTTCAAAGTCTTCAATTATGTTACTGTACAATCCAATAGGTTCATTTATTTGGCTAATGATTGATAATATATTCGACGTTAAAATTGAAACATTAAATAAACACATATGTACCTTAAAAGTTTACGCCACAGTCACAACAACCAAGGTTTTATAACAATACTGCTTCTTTGTTTCATGGAAGCAAAAAGCTATATTTAATCGATACAACATTTATAGTGCACCAATATATTTAAAAGCATCGCTCTGAAAACAATGCGGCAAACTTCTATGTCAGCAGATCTTCCTGCACATTCAGCATTCATTATACATTAATGGGAAATGATGCCATTTACGTTATTATTAACACATCATTTTCGTTCGTTATTCATTTTTGAGAAAAAGAAAATAAAATTAATTCATACATTCACACAGTAAGTACGAAATATCGAAAAAAAAAAATAGACAAAACAACAAATAAATACGTCTGCCATTTAAAACTGTTGTGATAAAAATTAAAAAAGAATCGATTTTCGAATTTCTAATACACTAAAATTTAAAAATAGATTTTCGAATTTTTATAACATACGTAATCTAACCCAATCAGTTTACTTTTTATTTTAAATGAACCAAACCTAACCTAGCGGAACCAGTTTATTTTACTTTGTTTAAAACATACTTAAACTCAATTAACTGATTTTTTTTATTTTATATTATTTAAGACATACCTAACCTAACAAATAATTATAATTTTATAACATTTTTTAACCTTATAAAATTAGGTAACAAAAAAATGGATATTCGAAAATCGATTATTCAGTTTTAGAGCATGTTCCTATAGAGGGCAGCCTTACACAGTTACAATGGCGGACTTGTCAACATGCATTAGCTTTGGTTTGTTTTTCAAAATGTCGCACTTATTTACTATGTGAACATATGGAATAATTTTACTTTTTTTCCTCGAAAGTTAATAACTAGAGATTATTTGCCAGTAATACGATTAATTACAGCTAAAAGGAATACGTAAAGCCCTAGTTACCTACGTAAAGTTTTTCAAATCGTTATTCTTAATCTTCTAAAGAAGTTGTTATTTTTAGCCCGATCAAATAGTTACGAACAGTTATGATAATTGTCATCGATCGATTCATAATAAATGTCATTATGAGCCAATATTTCAATTTAATTAAGATATTGTTTTTCTTTCTCAGTTTATATAACGGAAAATCTGGGTAAGGAAAAAAAGAGTTTCATTGTAAGTAGTTATTACTGCAATAAAAATAAAATAAACAATAAGTCGATTTTCTCATTAGAAGAATGAGTCTATGACTGACATAAAATAAAGTTTTTTTTTTTAATATAAATTGTACGAAATTACTACACATTTTCATATGCATCCATGCGGACGAAGCCACGGGAACGGCTTGTAAATATATAATGTTATTAATAAATAATAGATACATATATGTACATGTCAAACTAATAAAAGCTTGGTCAAAAAACGATCAGCCGTGATATCGAAATGAGATAACATTTAATGAGATAGAGATGTGTTGCCGAGATTGAGTTAATTAAGTCGTATTTCTTCGTAAGAGACGCGACAACTAATCCCGTATAAAATTAATATATTTTTATTCCTTAGAAAAAAACGCATTACAAAAATAAATAGTTAATATAATAATAATATAAAACATAAATCGATTCTCATAAAACGAAATCTTTACATATTTATTTCTTTCTATGAGTGTGTATGTGACTGGATTATTTTATTATTATTATTTTTATTTAAATTTTATAAATCTTTGTTATTTGTTAATGATATACTACATAAGTTATGTGCGAAAAACAAAATTAGTGGTGCATTTGATCAGCAGCAGATCTGCAACTACGCACAGATTTTAATTCCCATTGAACCCGAGTCTAATGTTGGGCTGCTTACAACTTCTGTGAAACAAATCAATATGTAACATTAGCACTTCGAGCGCAGGCTGCAGCAGAACCCTCAAATTCTGGAAAAATCAATTCAATTCAAATTCAGTGTACTTTGTGCTATTTTATAATGTTATATTAAATACCTTATATAAGTACATATATTGCCAAGGAGGGTTGGCGTCAGGCAGGCGGCCGGCCGTACAACTATAGCCAAAACCAGTTACAGTATGGACTACAGTAGAGTCCAGGATATATGGAAGAGTCGTACATACTGTGCCGACCCTACGCAAGTGGGAAAAGGTCAGGGAGATGAGTGTGTGACTGGACTCCATATCAACTGGACTTTGTTGATATTTTATAAGTGTGTGTGTGTGTGTGTGTGTGGAGTGAGTGCGGAGAGGCACCGGTGCGTTCCGCTGGAGATCTCGCCGGGGCTCTGTCCATCGCACTCGAAGATGGTCACTGAGGGGCTTTTAGCGAGTACAATATGACATAACCCTGTCTTTTCCCCAGAAGCTGGGTATCTTTTGCAGATAATGCCACATTAAATTTTAAAGTAAATTCTTATTGATAATGAAATTTCAATTCAACTTTTTTTAATGATTCTACTTTTCTGCAAAAATATTAAGTATCTTTTCCACAGACTAATTAGCCGTAACTATGTGAAGGCCGTTTGCTCATTCTTTGAGTTAAAAATATCGATTTATATAGAGCCTCTATATTTCTTATGCAACGAAACACCAACGTTGTATAGCTTAAAATGTAGTCTGCTACGACACATAATAGCGGGTTCGTTAAATACATAAACTCTATTCGTAACTTGTTTTTTTTTCTACAAGACATATCAACGAATGCTGGGTTCAATTATTTACATAATTACAAGAAAAAAAAATCCAACGGAACTATGAAAAAAAAAAAAGACGGTTGCATATTTATTTTATTAGTTGGATTGTTCTTATACGAAATTATGACGACCAGACTGCTAAAGAAAAGCGATATTAAAATTATCCATAACCGAAAATTAGATTGAAATTTAGACCCCTGAAACATAAGAATAAAGTAGGAAATTATTTAGTAAGAAATTTAGAAGATATAGGTTTTTGTAATAAGTAATTGTAAATCCAGGTTGAACGTTGTTTATTTCTTTAAAATTTTAAAATTAAGCTGCGTTTTGATCTAAAAACAATTCAATTTAAGGGTAATTAGTACCGAAAATAAAGCAGAAATATACATCAGTGTTAACGATCATTATATATAATCATTATCAATATCATTATATCATAATGATGCATGTGTATTTTCCCTATACAATAATTCCAAGTATCATTAGGGTAATATTAGGTCCTTACATATGAAATTAGCGTTTTGTCTGTTTGTACTGACCACTTTGATTGAAATATCTCCTCTTTGGTTAAGAGGAACATGAAATATCGGCATATTTACGAGTACAAGTTCTACCGTAGCACCAATGCTGCTGCAGAAACAGCTTGTAGGATTAATGATGTGTACGACACTGGTGTCGCAAAAGAAAGCACGGTACGTTTTTGGTTTCAACGTTTTCGTTCTGGAAATTTCGACCTTCAGAACTAACCCCGTGAACGGCTGGAGACCAAAGTGGAAAATGAAGAATTAAAGGCTATTGTGGAAGCGTATCCATCACAAAACATTTCAGAGATAGCTGCAGGCTTCGGGGTAAGTGATAAAACTGTATTAATACATTTGAAGCAAATCAGCAGACTGCTGTGTTACTTTGTTTACCCTACACAATAATGAAGGGATTTTAAATCGAATCATGACTTGTGATGAAAAGTGGATACAGTACGATAATCGGAAGCGCTCGTCGCAATGGCTGAACCCTGGAAACCCAGCCAAATCCTGCTCTAAACGAAAATTGACTCAGAAAAAGTTACTTGTGAGGGTTTGGTGGACAAGCGCCAGTGTCGTTCACTACAGCTTTCTAAATTCTGGCCAAACGATTACGGCAGATATCTATTGTCAGCAACTGCAAACCATGAAGGAAGAACTAGCTGCTTAAGAACCAAGATTGGTCAATCGCTCTAGGCCACTGCTGCTTCACGACAACGCAAGACCACACACTGCACAACAAACAACCACTAAGGTAGATGAGCTACAATTGGAATGTCTGCGACATACACCGTACTCCCCGAACCTTGCTCCAACAGATTACCATTTTTTTCCGGAATTTGGACAACTTCTTACAAGGAAAAAAATTAATCTCCGATGCGGCAGTCCTAACCGCCTTCAGAGAGTTTATTGATTCTCGCCCCCATGGTTTTTTTTAGTAAAGGTATCAATGAACTACCTATGAGATTGCAAAATTGCATAGACAACAACGGTGCAAACTTTGATTAATTAAATATATTTTACAAAAAAAAAATGACTTTATATTCCTCCCGTACAAAACGCCAATTTCATATGTATGGACCTAATATAAGGTTCACATAATGATTTCTTATATTTATGATATTGAATTTAAAAAACGTCGTGTTATATTTATTTATCCGTAAAATTGGTTTGATTTCAATTGTACGAAGTTTTAAGTGCATTATATTAACACCCTTTAGCACGTTTTTTCAATTCAATGATAATTAACAACAACACACACAAAAGCTTAAAATAGCTTGTAAATATCAAAGAAACAGTGTCAATCTGATCACTTAAATTCACAACTTTCTGTTAGCTACGCAGATTCCACATGGTATTTTTAATGGCCAGCGTCTCATAAATATTAATGTCTATAAATAATTAAGCACTAATAAATTATTAAAAGTATAAGTATACTTCAAGTATATAAGTCGTTGGATTATACGATTATAATCGTTAACCATATCCTAGCACACCACGATAAAGCATTGCTGGAATGGTTTAAAAAAAACTTTTGAACAATTTGCTCATCTTCAAAATAAATCTATAAACACTGACTTAAAGTTGGATGTTTAGATTATTTTTAAGTAATATAGTTGGAGGACTCTTGTGGAAATCGAAAGGGTCGTTCGTAACTTTACATACATATGTATGTTGCTGGATTGGGAGGCGGTCGTTCGAACGAAACCATCATAAATTAACATAGAGTAAGCCTTCCCAGGAGGATGTGTCAGCTTGAGCGTTGGGTCTAGCGTTTGTGCATCCTGACACAATAATTATTTATTGGCTATACTTGTTTCAAATTAATACCGTCGGGATGCGGGCTTTGAAATGTATGCTTGTCTGAAAAAAAAAAGAGGACGTCATGATTAAAACTGTGAAAGGTAAGCTTTGGTGATTGGGATCGAGTTGGAAGATGAATGAAGAAAGAGTGATAAGGCAAATTTATGATTTGTGTGGAGATTCGTAATCTCTGCCTACACCCTGGGTTACGGGATTGAGTATTTAATATATGAAATATTCGACACTCCTACGTCGATTTACGCACAACTGAATCTATCCACATTTAAGCTTTTTTACTTACAAGGCCTATAATATTATGGTAATACATCGGTAAGGAAAATGTTAGTCAGAGTTTTATTTTTATTACGGAAGCTAAGGTTGTTTTCTCATAAATAAAATACACCACCGTCTTCAGCAAAAGAAAATAAACCTTAAAAACATTCAGAGTTCGGTTCATATCCGCTTCTCGGTCTGATTGCTTGCAGGTTGAAATACTTTAAATGTAAACATAGAGGGCAATTTGAAGGAAAGCACTTCGCTTGAAGAGCTTTGTGGTTATAACTTGATCCCAAACTTAAAATACGCTCAGGGTGATATTTTTGATTAATCTTCCAGATATTCACAATCACAAGTTGTTTAAGGGTATAGGGTTTTTAATATAAAACTAATTAACATAGCACATACGACATATAATTTTACCGTCTATATGTAATTCAGATAGACTACTTAGTAGGCCATTGTAAGTTCAAATGAATAATGTGAAATGAAAAGTGTAACCCAACCAAGTCTCTCTGCCTTTGTCGACCTTAAGGCACATGTAATCAGATGCCTCATCAAGGCAAACAGTGGCAAGTTAGTCACTAAAAAAATCCGTAACTCCCTTCGGTGGTTGCAAACGAAGTTATGGAAAGACCGAAGGCGCTGGCATAAAACTAAGCTTTTTAGCTTTTAAGCTTTTAACTAAGCTCATAGAAAACAAATTTAACAGCATCGCTTGTTCGCTAGTAAGCGGGTTGTCACAAATTGTTTTGAATAAGAGCAATATTAAGTTTTATTTTAAGTATGTAAACAAAAAAAAATCAAAACATCTCGCTTCTTATCTTTAAGTTACGCTTCTGAGTTGATAAAACAATAACTTATCAACTTTTCAAACAAAACCTAGAAACTTTTTAAGGAAAAGTATTAATAAAAACAAAAGACTGTTCCAATTTACTGATTAAGTTAGCCGATGGCGAAGTTATGTTTCATTACCTAATTACAAACTTTTGAACTACATCAATATGTAACGTAATCGAAGCTTTGAGTGTTTCATAGATCTTTATACCACAGTTATTTTCTTTTTAATCGTAAAAAGAAAATAACTGTGGTATAAAGATTTATGAAACACTCAAACTTTCGATTAATCAAATTTAAGTTTACCAATGTTTGATTAAATGGAGTTATTGTCAAACATAAAACGATTTTGTTATCGATTTTTTTTTTAAAGTTAAGAAAAATGTATACCTATATTATAAATGGACATAAATTTTCAAATTATTCTTTTTTTTTTTACACTTGAAATTCTAACTTTTGTAAATCATTTTTCAGCATTATGCACATGAAATTCGATCTTTTTCACATCAAATTCAGCTTTTTAAAAATCAAATTCGGACGTTCCCGGAATTTGGTAAGTCAAAAGTGTTAATTTGCAAAATGCTGAGACCTATTGTAAATAACTCAAAATTTTAATATTGCAAGTTCAGTAAACTAGTATTAAAACACACGATTTTTTTTTAAACATGCAATCGTGGTTTGGCGTGCTTACTACAGTAGACATATAGGTGTCCATTAGGGAATTGTTAGCTGCGGAGAACAGTTATACAATTCCCTCGTGCAGCTAAATTTGCATGGCGCACGATACCGGATATTTATAATACATATCGTTGTTATCATTCGATCACTTCTATATTTTTTCAACTAGAATCAACATTATGATGGTGCTTTTTACGTACATATATCGTTTTTTTTTCAATCACATTTTTTACGAGCATATATTATCATCACAAAAAATCATCGTCATCGCAATGTTGTAGTAAAATTATTGTTTATACCAAATCTAGAGCTAAACTTTGCACACAAACAAACGTCACTACGATGGCCATTACAATATTTTATATATTCATCAGAAATGTTGTAATTTTGTGGAAATTGTGAGATAAATGTTGTAAGGTTAATTTGAGAAAAAGTTGGTTTGCACAAATATTTTGGAGTTTACGAATTTTTTGCGTAAAAGGAGTGGGGAGTTCACAAGTTCACACTTGATTTGAAAAAAACAAAAAATTATTTAACAAACCTTAATATAATAAAATCTCCATATTCGCGGGGTATATGTCCCGTAAATATGTCGCGAATACAGAAACTGTGACTATGGAATGGTAATTTATATGGAATCATAGGGATATAATGGTAATTTATATGGGGACAGGTTGCTAGGTGACAAAATAAAAACGATATAGTAATTGGGTGACATTTTTTTCATCCGCGAATAGAAAAAACGCGAATGAAAGAAGCGCGAATAAGATTTTACTGTATAATTTGTCTTATCCTTTCTCATGAATCACTACATTTTTGTTGTTGACAGACGTATGGAAATCCCTTCAATTATTTTTTACTTTAAAGCGTTGAGACAGACAGACGAGGGGACTTTGTTAATCGACTAAGGAGGTTCTCAATTCGCTTGTATTCTTTGATGTTTGTTACCTCAAAACAACATTTATAAACCGATTTTATTAATATGGTTTTTGTTAGAAAGGAGACTTTCGCAGGAGGGTCCCAATTGATTTGTATGGCAGTGAACCTTGGGTTCCCAATATATATACAAAAAAATTACATATTGGTAAATTTAAGATTTGGATCTATTTGGATTTATTGGATTTGTAATAAGACGTACCGTGTATAAGTGACTTAATAACTTATAAACAAAAATTATAAATTTTGATTTATATTTTTGTGTTTGTTAAAAAAAGGAGATTATTTTAAAATACATACATATGAACGCATTTTAAGTCTTTACTAAGATTTGATTTTCTCGATGTTCACTCAGTATTAAAATTTTGTTTTTAATTATTCTTTGATGCTAGAAGGTCAGAAGCATATATATTAAATCCAATGCTTTCATATAAATGAAACATACGTTTCGAGTTTTTTTTTTAAAGCGGCTGTATTCGTATATGGAAATTAAAAAAGCTTTTGTTAATTGTATGCATTTTATATTCCCTATTGTTTCGTTGTCATGTATAGATTCTTATATTAAAGAAAATAATATAAATAGATAGAAAATTATAATTAAATATAAATATACATATTTTAAGTCTACATAAATATGTCAACACTTATTTTCTTAGAATATTCATTAACTATAAAAACACAAGCATCTGATATTGAAAACGCCAAATTGTATTTAGAGACTCCTAATAGTTAGTTTTTATTTATCTAGTGTTGATGACGTTCATGAGTGTCAGTGATTAATGTAAGGCGATCTGAAGCACCTTTTTTCCTAAAAAAATTAATACCTGCACAGCAAGAGATGGAGAGAGCTAATCCGTAAAGACAGTAGACTCAAGTCATTCACGCATGGAGACGGAGAGTCTCGGGTAGAAGGCAACGCATGGCATATGTTGTGCGTGTTCCTTCCAGATTTACCGATAATCACGTAAATTCGGAGGTTTATTGCGAAAAGCTTAGTAGCCAGTAGTCTGATTATGAATAAATAAAGAGTATGCTTCCCGTTCTTACGCCATCTATTTATTAATAAACGCAACTGTTAGCAGCGAAACGAAACAAAGCAATGCCATAACTAATATCGAGTGATCCAACTTGACCTACATCTCGATTGCACTCACTGCTGCTCGCTTAGAAAACCGCTGACAACTTCCGCTCACTTACCCTCGACTAACATACGCTAGTGCCTCGTCGTCAACATATCAAATTCAAAAGTATCATGTTGTTGGAGACATTGCATAACAAAATTTCGCCACAGAAAGTATAACTTACAATGAATTCCGTTATAAAAATAATAAAATATAAACTTTGAAAAATCTTCCAAAGGTCCTTACTGTTATCTCTTACTAAAAATGTATTTAAGATGAATTTTCAGTCATGGACGGCTTAACTCGCCGCCACGGAGACTGAGATGGAGACAGAAGCGGAGGCGGAGGCGGTGGCAGTGGCGGAGGTGAAGTTGGAGGCGGGTTTTGTGGCGGAGCCGGAAGAGGAGACGGAGGCAGAGGAAGAGGCGGAGGAAGATTTGGATTCGGAGGCGGATGCGGATGCGGAAGCGAATGCGGAGGCACAGAGAGAGAAAAAGAAGAGGTGAAAGGTGAGAAGTGAGAAGTGAGAAGTGAGACGTGAGACGTGAGACATGAGAGTGAGAGAGTGAGAGTGAGAGGTGACAGATGACAGGTTAGAGGTAAGAGGTGAGAGTTAGGTGGAGGTGGAGATGGAGACAGAGAGACAGTACAGACAGACGAGATAGGTGAGACAGACGAGAGAGACAGACTAGACAAATAGACCAGACGAGAAAGATGAGGCAGAGAGACAGAGAAACAGAGAGACAGGCGGGACAGACGAGACAGAGAGACAGACGGGACAGACGGGACAGAAGAGACAGAGAGACAGATAGAGAGATTAATATATTAGATTAGTACGTATATCAAAACACAAATTTTGTGATGTACATTTAAGCAACAGTGAAAACAAAATGAGATGACATACTTTAATAAACATTTAAGCGGCACGTTGATAAACTACAAACGTAATTACTAAAACTTCTGATGCCTATTCTGTTTCGTTTGGATTTTAATACGAACGCTCTACATCTGTTATTTATTTTATAAGATGGCGTCGACTTAATGAACCCCTGGTGGTTACTTTACAAGCATCTCTCGTTGCACCTCATGAAATTTCATGAGAGATAATTTACATGCAATTCGTTCCATTTCGTCCTGTGACGTCATATCGACCGCAGAGATATGACGCCAACATCTACATCTATATGTACTTTTAAATATTGAACCGTGCAAGATCGATAACTGTGATCACTGCCTACTCCACTCAGTCGCAGGCATAATGCTGTTTTATTTCCATATCAAGTGCTCACACAAAACTGCTTATTTTCTCGTAGCTAATGTGGAAATATAGCAATATTAAACAGGTGTATAATACAATTATTCTTTGCATAAATGAAAATGTGAAATATGTAATATATAATCTTTTAATTTTTTTTAGCAAAAAGAAAACCGACTTCATTTGAAGTCGGGCGGTGTATAATTTTCATCAGATAAGTCCTTAGTCATTTATAGCCACGGTACATCTTACTTACAAATCCATTAAACAGAAACTAAGCAACAAAAGTGTCGAACAAAAAAGAATAACAAGAATTAAGAACCTCCTCCTTTATTTAAAGTTGGTTAAAAAGATATATAATCTATAATGTAAAAGAGTATATACATATATACAGTATGGTTTATTAAACTATCGATGCATGACCAGAATTAGGTACTGGGCCTAGGAACATGAGTTTTTAAAATACATAGTCACCTTTTTATAACAGATGCTTGTATTAAAAATTATGTTTTGGATATTTAAAACCTAAGGTGATGAAAACGGTGGTCTACTGGTGCGCGGAAAACCAAACTTTTTTTTTTAAATTAAAAATATACATTCTTATTTTAGCTTATCGCTACTTATTGTTTTTCTTAAAGTCGACTTCAAGGGGAATTTGCATTTGCTATTGAGCTTATCTTTGATATAATTGTGTATCTAAAACATCTATTGATTACATGGATAGATGATTTAGATGTCTCTAGTAACAAGTAATATGTAGGTACTTCTTTTTTTTACAAATGATTTCTTATTATTATACAATTCGGCACGAAGCCAAACACAAGTGAAAATGCCATTCACATACTTCGATCTGTCAAATTACAACATTATTAATTTATGCCTATCATGCGGGAAGTTAGCCGATGTACAATATTGTCATTTCATTGTTCTCTAACACGCCTAATGAAATCTAACTTTAAAATTATTTGATCTTTAGATAGCATCCGCGTTAAAAAAACAACGTTTTTATCAATACTACAGGAGGTTTACTTAAACAATGCTAAGAACATTAAAACTTCGTTGGAAAGAATTTCAAATTCAAATACTTAACACAGTGACACACAGAATAAACGTTAATAACTCCCCGGGGAAAGCCAAAGATTCCGTAGCTTGTTTTTTATGTTTAAAGAACAAGATACAATTAAATTGGTACGTTTCATTGATCACCAGTAGTACACATTAATGTACATATAAACAATCTCTTAATTTGAAATAGAAAATTTCGGATTTTAAAAATAAATTGGATTTTTTCTGTGTATGACATGGGCTTAACTTTAATATTTTAATGTTTCATTGTTTGCAATTTTTTTCTTCATTTACTACGTTTAAGTTATTTTTTTTATTACTTACTTTGCATTCTTTTGTTTTCTGGTTTTTGTGCCATATTTTCCATTTACGGCATCATTTTTTTTTTGGGTATAGTGAACCTATCGGTGAGATCCTGTAAATGGCTCTTTGCTGTAAGTTTCTGTTTATCCTACGTCTTTTCTATTTGGACTGCTACCAACTATTTTTCAAGAAGAAAATGATGGTGGCAGTGATGGCCTCCACTTGCAATGGCCGTATCTTGGGAGCTACCGTTAAATTATGTATCCATTAGTAAATTGAATTATAATTGTAACATGTCAGATGAAATGCAGGCGTTTTGCCAGACAGTTACGTTTCGCAGTCAGCGTAAACATCCTAAGATATTTCTTCGGATTTATATTGTTTGGTATCCTTTTGTAGATTTGATAGAGTAGAATAGAATTTAAAAAAACAAGTAATAGTTTATTTACAAAAACTAAGAAACTCGTGTTATTTTTAATCACCCCGAAATCGGTCACGCCGTTCAAGCTACTGGAGTTGACAATGGAACAGACATATAAACATTAATCTCTTGATAAAGGTGGACCATACTAGGTAAATTACACCATAAATATCGCGAGTACGAGTACGCTTAAATACTCGTTCCAAATACTAGTTCTACGAGTATTTAAGAAAACGGACTTCCTATATTAAAGTGTGAGAGGACGAGAAAAAAACGTTCCGATTTGCTATTCGAAATACTCGATACGCGTTCGTTTTGTTTTATGATATATAGTATTTAGAAGTAATCAATGAAATCTTACTAGGTTTGACACTTCAAAACCTGTTCCAATATACACGGTTACCTCTACTTTTGGGTGAGTTGGGCACAAATGAGTATCAAACAATGGAAAATATTCTCAACCGTACCGATACCATCCTGATTAATATGTTCTTATTACGGATCGATGACGTTAATGTAATTTCATAAGTTTGTCTTTTCTGTTTGGCCCGAATTATCAGAAAAGGTAACAAAATGCACTTTACGACTAAGAACAACGCCATCTAGTAAAAAAATAAAATCACAACAGTTTATTTTAGGAAGTTATTGTATCTTTTTAGGTTAGTAAATTTATGTATAATTATACTTGATATATACTTACATAATATTTACCTAACATAGATGTTTGTTGCTATGATTGAATGGGAGCAAAATTGTTTATTTATTTCCTTTTTCTGTCAGACAATCAGCGTACACCGAAGTTTATAGCTTTCGGGCACTTTATTAAGACTAATGGTCGCACCTCTCAATTAATGTAATCCTATTAAGAGTTAATGGTCCGAGTTACCAACGTACGAGCGTTAAAATAAATAAGCGGTTGATGGGCGTTTGGTAACTTACTTGTGGGGACACCTCATTAGTATTTAGTAAAACTTAATTTAGAAACAAATCATTGATAGCTTCCTTATTACCATCAGCCTATATTAGTCCACTGCAGAACATAGGCATTCCCCATGCCTAAAAAAACTTAAAAATGAGCATGTTACCTAAAAGCCTATAGTGATTTCAATTTTTAACTAGATGGCGTTATTGTCAAACTTAAAGATGTTTTTTTTTTTATTTATTTTGTTGACCACGATCAGGACTAAAACAAAGTTTGGAATATTGTGTACATTTTCAATTCAACCAGACTTCTACAAGTAACTGAAAATTACGTTGAAATATTCCATTACTACATATGTATGTATTAGGTTCTTACATATGAAATTGGCGTTTTGTAAGGGAATATTCCTCCCTTACAAAACGCCAATTTCATATGTAAATTTTTTTTGTAAAGTATATTTAATTAATCATAGTATGCACCGTTGTTATCTATGCAATTTTGCCATCTCATAGGTAGTTCATTGATCCCTTTACTAAAAAAACCATTGGGGCGAGAATCAATAAACTCTTTGAA
>DWLR01002733.1:0-14788 GCA_018246295.1 Papilio alexanor hazarajatica | reverse complement strand
GTTTCCTCTTTGTTGCCACTACATGCCTGCACTCAATTTCTCACCACTCCCGGGGTTGACTGTGAGAGAATGCCTTTAGACATTAAGTCCGCCCTTTGTGAAAAACAACAAAGTATAAATAAATAAATATTCTTTAGATTTAGTTCTTCTGAATGGATCTTCCAGAACCGACCCGGCCCCCAAATGATTCTGCTCGTTTATAAAGCTACCTAATAGTTTGTTAGAAAGTAAAATAATCTAATACCTCACACCAGTATGGAGTTTATTGGAATAAACATGCATACCTCGAGTATCTAATCACTACAGGAGACAGTTTTCATAAATAAAACGAAGAGGTTATCGACGAAAGAAGTCGTTGTGATCGAGTTTAACGAGTTGTTATCGGAGATGGCGGCTCCCTTTCACTTTCGCTCGCGATAACTCTGTAACATTTTCGTGTACAATATTGATTTCGATCCTCTACTTACATTTTTAAAAGCAATACGCATTGCTGTTAGACATCGCTTTCGTTGTCACAATAGTTATACCGACTAATCTAACAAAAAAAAACTGTTCGCGAGCCATAGAAGACCTAAATAAGATTTGTGAATGAACCAATAATTTTAAGGTTTGTTTATTCCTTAATTGTTAATTAATTCATATAAATGTAGGATGATCTTCGGAGATCATTAAGTATCTGGTCAGTAGTAATATCGTCCTCGGGGTTTCGAATGTCGAGGTTTCGAGCATAACCGTTCCATTTTTATTGGAAAATGTTGGTAGACAATAAAGTGGTTCGCCCTCTGCGATTAACGACCGCTGCTATACACAAAAAGTAAAGACGTTGTCGATGCACTGCCAACTTTTGGTACTAATTTTATGTTGTTCAATAGTGTTTTTTGACATAACAAACTTCAGTAATTTCACTTATGTACTCTAGTTAGTAGCTTCTTCAGGTTGAGTTAATCTTATGATTGTAAATACTTTCATGAGATGCACGCTCTCACATACGTATATGTCGCTTTGTTTATAGCAACATGTACGCAAACAGCTGACAGAAGAGCTGTTGTAATTCCGCGCATGCGGCGTGCCTTCCACACGCAGGTGTGAGCGGACGCGAGTTGCTTAGCTCACTATGAGGACCTTGAACGCCGGGAGAATAAAATCGGGATGGAGTACTTCCGTGTCATCTGTGCGGCGTGCTACGCGCCGGCGTCGTGAATAACATAATTATAAAACGATTACGAGCACAGAACCTGCTGCGTTCATCGAACTTAGCTTCATTCGCGGTTCGTTTTCAACAAGTGTGTATAGAATAAATAATGTTAAATGATGTGAGATGGAATCGTTAAATTGTTGAAACCCTATTTCAACTGTTGCACCGCACTTACATGTATATTTGTATATTATTTTAGTAATTTAAAATAATTAAATAAAATCTACTAATGTTTTTAGGATTCGTACAGTCGATTGCCGTTTAAAATACTCCGCTTACGTGCTATATTTCGCGCGAGCCGCCACATTAAAACGTCACTCCCTAGGCATTGTCTCATCGCTGGCTGTCTGGCGTGACTATCATTTTGCTAATCTGTGTGACTCACTTCGACTCCCGGCTGTATCCACGTTCAGATCGACCAAACGCCACGCAACAGCTGGTTTGCTGCCGTAGTTATTCCCTTTTTACATGTTGTTAAAGTTGAAATTTGCTAGGCAATTGTGGTATGGCTATATGTCAGGTCAGTATTAATAACAAAGTATGTTTTTGCGGCTTTACGGTATTTGGGTTATGGGTTGTGTAATTACGTTAACGGTGGTCGTCATGCGAAATATTTAGGTGCGCGTGACGAGATATTTGTTCGCGATGTAACGAACCATACATTTATATCGGTTTGTGTATATGTAATTATTTTTTCGGATGTAACAATAGCCACGCTCTCCGCATTTGTTTACGTAAACTGGCGGGCTTTGCAGAAGCGCAATAACCTCACAAAATGTTTGTGTAAAAAAGATTTAATAGGTCTACGCTTTCACTTCTAAACCTTACTGTATCTCTTTGTTTTTTTGTGGTGTTTACGGGTTCACCAAATCTGTTCACCAGTGCTAGTGTTTAACACTAGATTTACGGACTCAGCCAATTTGACTCGGAATAATTCAACAACTAATCGCATAACATGAAATTTATTAATCATATTGGGCCTTCTTCTGGCATCATTTCGATTTATACACATTTTAGTACGATTTATATATACATCGCGTGTGAGTGCATTTTTAGTGCAATAATATGTAGCTTATAACTCTATAACTCATTTCTGCCGCACGGATGAATTGTCAAGTTCAAGAGTCATGCAATAGAAATAGATGTAAAAACCTTTGTGCTAAATGTAATAGAAATGTGGAAAATGTATTTCAAAAACAGAATTTATTTTTATTTTTTTAATAAATCTTTAAATTTAACTGATTTGGAACTATTTTTTTGTTGCCAAATACTATACAGTTGAACATTTTAGAACAAAAAATAAGCCACATGTACTCCTGTTGACAATATCGAATGCGGGTATGTAGCGATCCATCACGCTGCGCGCACGTTTTTTGTACACGCCGCAGTGAAACTGAGCGCGCCATCGAAAGTGCTGGTCGACGCACTTTCTTAATTTCGAAATTTTTACAAAATTTAAAAACTACTAAGTCAAGAAGAGCGAAGATATTGACATAAAAATTTTATTCGATAAAGAAAACAAAACAAGTGAGACATCGAAAACTTTTTCATTGTTGAAATTGTCTAAAGATCTAAAAATGAAAAGTTCAGTTTATATATATTTTTTATCATTATAACTAAGCTTAAACGCTTGTGCTAGGATATGGGGGCGACAACAGTCTAAATGGTGGGCAGAATTCGAACCCACGACTTTATGATCGGTAGTCCGTAGATCGTACCCTAGACCATTAGCATTAACATAACATTGTTTTGTATAAAATATGATCTATGGAATGTTCGTAGGTAGGACATCCGCAAGGCAAAGTGTATAAGCGGCCTTAATTATTTAAACAGATAATAAGATGTTTACGATCTTTTACATGTGAAATAACATATCGGTGACTTTTAACCATGTGTACAAAGCCAACCCCATCTTTCACATTAGTACATTCACACAAGTACGCTTTGCTCTGTAAATTGTATTTAACTCTGACCACCTCCTTAGGGTTTCACTTAATTATTTTCACAATTTAATTTATACTTATTCAAACGTATAAGTTCCCACTTTTCTGTTTATGTAACGATCCATTTCTACCTTTTATAAGGACGCTTTGATGCCAATAGAGGGAAAGGGTTGGTGGTTTGTCTTTAATTTGGATAACATTAAAATCATCCAGTGAACGAAATATGTTAAAACTATTGCGCGTTACAACTTTTTAATCGTAGGGCTAAAAAATGTTGGTTTATCCACTGGCTTATTCATCCAGGGGCTTTCTTTCGTCCTTATTCATCCAAGGGACTTTCGAATTGTAAAAAAGCTAACTGTTGAGTAGCATTTCTAAGACAAGTGGCTCTAAATAAAGAGCAGTTAAGTGCACGCATTGTGTCGACCGGTCGACCTGCGCTCGTTCTTGAAGCGCCAGCTCGTCGCTGCCAGCGTGTCCCGTTTGCGTCCATCCTAATTCGCAACGTGGCAATGTTGAACGCTTGCTTAAAACATTACATAAATAACTTAGTAGTTTGACACCCTTCTTTTGTAAAGCTGCATGATGCCAAAAAGCCTAAAAATACTCAAGAATCGATTTTAATCGGGTTTAACAAAAATTCAAAAAATGCATAGAATTAAACATATTTACGGAAGCGAAAGATCTGGATTGTTAAAATTTAAATATGTAATCGTTGCATAACCTTCTCAGTAAAGAGCATAAAGTTTTTATGTTCGAATTCTTTTTTTTTATTATTTGAAACGTTCGTTAAATTAATAGAATCGGATAACCATAACGTCTACTAACGCAGAGCGTTTTTGTCTGGATCACATTGGGTTGGTTACGTAACGTGCACATCATGCGTGTACTTTGGTTTTGTGTTTGGTAAAAAACGTGGCTTTCAAGTTAACGCATTCAAAAACTTCTTATCGACCATATTAGTTCTTGTTCTATAAGAAGTGCGTGCGCCATGCTTCTTCCGGTAAAACAATTTATTGTCTATTTCATACATTTTTTTTACCACGAGTCTAAGCGACCGCGCCCCTCGACATCTGCAAATAACCTCTACGCGTATAATTTTCAATTTCATTATGTGTATTAAAGGATAATTCCCAAGAAAAAAATTATTTTTATTTATTGTCATTTTTGATTACAGTAAATTTTTTATTTCTTATTATCAAATAAAAAGTGATTCGTTTGTATAACTATAATATTCATCAGCTGGGAGGTGTAGGATTCGCGCGGCTCGCCCACGCACTTCCTTATTAGTCGATTTATTATTTAAACACGCAATAACTGGAGTTCTCTTCTAAATAAAGTTACATCTTGTCGCGCGCAGGCCTGGCTAGAATTTCTTAAATGATATCTGATTTTTGTATGGCTTATCATGTCACCACGATGTTTGACATCGTCGTCGTTTAATTGTTTTGTACTTCTCTGCATCTTGTCTGTGCTTGAAGCGCTAATAGCCTAATGGCTTAGAGTACGGATTACGGACCGCCGATCATGAAGTCGGGGGTTCGAATCACGCCCACCATTCGACTATTATCGCTTCCTATATTCTAGCAAAAGCGTTTAAGCTTAGTTAAAAAAAATGTACAATATTTCTCTTGAAACAAAGAATCCTGTTGTTGTACAATATAAATGTATTGTTGTAGGTATGTATTTTATGTGTGTGAATTTGTACTAGACAAAATGGTTTAGACACACTGAAAATTATAAGCTCCTTCTTCAGTAATTTATCACCATCTCCTTGACCTTTTCCCACTTGCGTAGGGTCGGCACAGTATGTACTACTCTTCCATATATCCTGGACTCTACTGTAGTCCACACTACAACTGGTTTTGGCTATAGTTTTACGGCCGGTCGCCTGCCTGACGCCAACCCTCTTTGGGAATATATATACTTAATATGACATTTTAAAATAGAGCAGAATGCACTAAATTTAAATTGAATTGATTGGATTGATTCTGCTAGAAGTTGGGGGTTCTGCTGCAGCCTGCGCTCGAAGTGCTAATGTTAGATATTAATTTGTTTCAACAGCACAGAAGATGTAGACTCGCGTTCAATGGGTATGCCAATCTGTGCATAGTTGCAGATCTGCTGCTGTGCAAATGCATCACCAATTTTGTTTTCCGCACATAACTTATGTAGTATATCATTATCAAATAACAAAGATTTATAAAATATAAATAAATTTATTTAAAAATATTTAAGACATGTTGATGTCAAACGTCAAAGGTAATTTATTATAAAGTATTTTCACCACTAAAACACAAAAAAACGCATTACTGAAGACAAAAAATCCGAAGCCGACTTCACCGAGGATTTTTTGTCTTGATTATACCGATATAGAGCAACACTCATTACTTCGTCTTCTCGTTAAGGATACATGACAGTTGAAACCGTTGAAGAAGTTGATTTATTCATGTTATTATTTGTCTCGTTGCCTCAGTCTAGTGTATCATGTAATGTCTTCGGGCCATGCGTGAGGTGGTCGCACAGTGAAACCTATTTACTTCATTAAGTCATTTGCTTAAGTCGTGACGCACGAGCTACGACTTGCAATCACGGCTATAAAAATATCATTTCTACCAAGAATTTATGTTATGTCTAGATAATTCTGAGTTAGGACCTACGACCTGTTAGGACGAGTCTAGACTACAGTTCCACACTTTATTCTAGTATGTGTATTGAGACCAATTCTGTTTACGAACTGCTCTGTTATTTTAAGGGATAGATGGAAAAATAGACTAGCAGAAGAAAGAAAGAATAGAATTTCCTTCTATTCTTCCTCATCCCCACCAAATCCTCTTTCCCTTCCCATCCTCTCCTTATTTAAAAAGGATGGGAAAGGGAAGAGAGATGAAATTGGGCCTCCGGCATCAGACGTAGCTCAAAATACTTCTACTCTAAGCACACACAGAAAACAGTCTGTGAGGTCGTGGTATTTCACCGGTCAAGCGGGCAATTCGTGCTACAGAAGTTGTTATCCGCGACACTCTACCACTGTTAATTAATTCATCATTCGTAATTAGGTTTGCTATCAGGGATAAAGATATAATATGTACCTATTTTATGCCTTTGTGGTATGCAACAATCTGTTTCGTCAGTTTTATCGCATCGAGAAGTGCTTGTAATCGTTTATTTTGAAGTGATCTTTTTATAGATCTTTTCATTTTCCTTGCGAATAAGATGTTTTGTGCTTTCCTCTTCCTAACGGTGTCTGTACTTTTAGATCTCTTCCATAGTATAGAAATGTGAACGCTTCTATATTTTTTTTTTAAATTTTTAGTTCAATTTTGAAATGCCTCTGTCCTAAATCAGTTGTAGAATTCTGCTTTTGCAGTGTTGCTGAGAGACTTTAAATACCGTAAAATATTCATTAGTCATGATGTAGCATTTTTTTGATAAGGTGTAAAAGAATATTGGTCTAAATGTAGGCATTACTTTCCTTACGCTGCAGCGTATCAAACGTCCGCGTATCCGATGAACGATGACGAAACAAAAAACAATTTGTACGCAACAAAAATTCACACTTTCCCAATTTATTGAATACTAATATTTGCGTAACGGTACATTATCAAGATTGTTATAAAAGTTAACGCGGAGTTGAACTGATAATAATACTCAACTGATCTTTGCCAGACGCCAGCTCGGTCACTTCCCGCGCTTATCATGCCGCGCATCGGATGCTTATCGGTCTTACCTAACTAATGGAGCGGGCGCCATAATTACTATTCGAGATTTTGTTTCTTATTAACTTCTGTAATCTTTTTCATATCCTATATACCGTACTCGCAGTTGATTCTTACTTTAGTGCACTGACATGTCGGTCCAATGGTGGACTCCATTTATTCTTTATTGTGTTGCTGAATGCTGTAGATAGTAGAAGCTTGACACAACGTCCTTATATTGATTGTTGCGTTTATTAAAAAAAGTTTATTTCAATTGATTCACGGAAGTGTGCGCCCGGGGGAGTCAATTCTAGCATTGTATGTAGACGAATTATTAAGTTTTGGTTGTATTTAATCTATTGGCACTTATTATCCTAAGTCTTCTACAGAGCGTGGAATCTGTGTAAGACGTATCGTGTGGTGTGTGCAGGTGTGCGGGGCAGCAGCGAGCGCGATGTCGAAGAAGCCGGCGGCGCAGCCCACGCTGCACAAGGTGATCATGGTGGGCTCGGGTGGCGTGGGCAAGTCCGCGCTCACGCTGCAATTCATGTACGATGAGTTCGTCGAAGACTACGAGCCCACCAAGGCCGACAGCTACAGAAAGAAGGTGAGTCATCACAACATTTGATTCATCGCCATCCGCCTGTATCAATCCATTGCTGGAGCCATTTCAGCACACGGTCAACCCACTTTTCGTATACAATGTTTTTGTGAAATGTCCTTCTCGAAGGACAGCGAAGCACACTTTTTCCTACTTGAATTTAATGAAATATATTTTATCGTCTGTATTTGTGGCGTCCCGATCAAAGTAAGGAAACGTAAAAGCTTTTTCTTTATTTATGTAATATTATCGATATATATAATTTTATCTTGCTTTGTCAATCTCGTGTTGCCACAACGTGTGTCGTGAGCTGTCGCCGGCCGATCAGTCCGTATTGGCTCGTGACATATTATTGCCGCTATTGCTTCTAGTCTGGCTAAACACGACGATAAAACATGCGATAATGGTTGTTAACAGCTGATAGACGATAGCTGACCGCGTGGCTTTATAGAATAAAATGTTTCTTGTTTTACGACACAAATATTACACAGAAAAATTATACATGAGTATTTAGTAACGCAGGAGACACAACTTGGAAACCATAATACCTACTGTATTATCTACATTATTGTATGACTGTGACAGTAAATTAATTAATAGATCATTAAAGGAATTTTTCAGTCAAAAGAAGAGATATACTTACAATAAAAAAGTCAATCAACTGAGGAAAATGTTTACATGGTAAACTATTTTTTTGAGTTAGGTTATTCGGGTGACAGAGAAAGTGGCTTCACTACTTATTTCACTGATAAATTATTGAATTAGCAAACATGTTATGCTCATATATGTTAATTAAAACAGAACTTGATCGCTCCTCAGGTGGTGTTGGATGGTGAAGAGGTCCAGATCGACATCCTGGACACGGCGGGCCAGGAGGACTATGCGGCCATCCGGGATAACTACTTCCGCTCCGGAGAAGGCTTCCTCTGCGTCTTCTCCATCACCGAGCCAGAGAGTTTCGACGCCACACAGGAGTTTAGGTGAGCTTAGGTCCAATTCTAACGTCTTTTATAGCAGCTCTTCAGACAGGCAAAGCCGGTTGAGCCGTCGATGAAAATGTAAGTAATGGATGAAAAGTGATGTACGTCATTTTCACATACAAATGTATTTTAAAAGTATTTCTCTACCTCATAGACTTCCAAACACCGACTGGGGATTATGATGTTGGTGAAACTGAAATATAACCGATGCATATTCCAGGGAGCAGATCCTGCGAGTGAAGAACGACGAGAATATCCCGTTCCTGCTGGTGGGCAACAAGTCGGACCTGGGCGAAAAGCGGCGCGTGCCGCTGGACGCGTGCCGCGAGCGCGCGCACGCCTGGCAGGTGCCCTACGTCGAGACCTCCGCCAAGACGCGCGACAACGTCGACAAGGTGGGCCTGCACACTCACATCGACATCCGACATACACGCGCGCTCGCATGCGCTCCCACACAGTGTGCCTAGTGCGAGTTTTTTCTCACTTCGTTTACCTATTCGATCGCGTTAGCGTAAACCATCATTTGTATGAAATTTTGACAGCGCCATCTAGTTAGTGTCCACAGTATAAATCAAAAACTGTGAGTGCAAGTTATTTATACGTCCTCGCTATACGATGTACGATGTATAACAAAATAAATCAAACAAAATGAGCAAATGTAAATCAAGTAGTGAGACTCGATTGACACTCGCACTCACTTGTTCTCGCATCTTACCGGGTTCAACATTAACTCGATTAACGCGACGTTAAAGTTTGCGATGAACTCGCACCAGGCATACAGAACCCCTCACCTTGAACGTAATACTGTTTGTTGTTGTATGATATTTTTGGGTGAAGCGCCCAGCTATAACATAACTCAGGAATCAGACCTAAAATACTAGATTGGTCTATCGGGTCTACGGGTTGATTTGTAAAGAATTTCTAGGTGCGCGAATTATATTTCAATGAATTTTGTGTATGAAAGCTTAAATAGTGTACCTAGTATAAAGACGTTTATGTTAAAATCTCAGTATATCAGATGTGCATCAGACATGACGCCGTATGAGTCAGGAATCGTAAATGTACTATCGCAGATACAGATAGCAGATGAGACTCCCGGCAAAGCGTAACATTAAAATGTAAATGTAAAATTATGAGTAATCGGAGCATTAGCTATAGTTGAACAGTAAACATTTAAAGGCATTTCACGAATACAAAGTTAGGAATAAGGATATTAAAATAATTCCTTAACAATTCACAAATACATTAACAAGAATAGATTGAAATATTTTAAGTAATGAAGTTGGAATTCTTGTGATTGATAGTCTTACTTTATGTTGCAATATATCAATAAAATTGTCAAAATTCACTCAAAATAATCTTTTAAATATGCTATTTATACTATATAAAGTTTGTTGTAATTTTATTTGTATATTCGTACGAAGCTGTAAACGTCGGACCACTGCGCTAGGATAGGCTAGAGTTGCTTCAACGAGCTTGCTTGCTGCACGGCTTCTGCCGCGTGCCAGCCCCAGTACTCTGCCTCTGCACCGTGCACTTATGTTTTCCCTTCTTCTGGCACACTTTCTGGCACATACTGCTATTATTTTAAATTGTTACAAAATATATTTATCATCAACTAGAACGTCCGCTGTTCGATCACCGCAGAGACCTCACATGTCAGTAGCTGTAACCTCGACCAGAATGTTGTTCTATCTTGAGTAAGAATTAAATATAATGTTTCCTTGTAATTAAATATTTAACAATATGCCATCGTTAATCTTGACTTCTAACGTCGTATGGCTACTGGGAGCTGTGTTAAATGATCGTTGACTCCCGTGGAAACGGCGACCCATTGCCGGCTGTGCGGCGGAGTGGGCACAGAGCGCAGCGAGGGGGACGCAGAGGGCAAACGACGCAGACCAATATATGTACAATTATTGTATGTGTCATTTGCGGTGCTGTATACTCAACTTGGACTCCAGCACAAGAGCATAGAAACATAAAATATTAACATTGACACAATGCACTTCATGTATCGTTAATTTTGGTATATAAAAATTGAGGTCAACACTTTAAGTAGTAGAGTTGTGGTTTAAGACTATAAATTCAAATGTCATTAAATTTTGTGAAATGCTGCAAATGCTGGACTTTTTTTTACTGACTACGATCTGAAAACCTCTGTGTCGACAGTTTACTGAAGGAAATATTACTTCTCGCGGCCGCTCCTATAACTTTTCAACGCATTCTTGTTTCTCGTTAAAGAGATGAGTATGACATGAATTAAAATCTGATAGGCAAAGAAAAAGTTACATGACTGAATTCACAATTTGTATAATTGATGTGTTTTGCTGTCGTTCCATTTGTTATTTCACTGAAGGTGAAGGGTTCTCGCTATTTGTATGTGCGTGTTTGTGCGTACGTGTTATGCTGGTGTCGGTGTGTGCTGACTGGGTGACGTGTCCCGCAGGTGTTCTTTGACCTGATGCGGGAGATCCGCTCGCGCAAGTCGGACGACAGCCGTGCCGCCAACGGCAACGTGCGCGACAAGGTCAAGCGGAGAAAGATCAAATGCGCCATTTTGTAGGCCGCAGCGCCCCGCCCGCGCTGCTCCCGCCGCGCGCCCCGAGCGCCCCGAGCGCCACCCTACAGCCACCGGAGATACAAACGCGTCTTGTATAAATTGTATCTGTGACATTCGCCCGTTTTGGTGCTGGTATTTTATTGAATACTGTTCCTAATGAAGTTGTTTTTAATATGAATGAATGTACCGTTCTGTTCGTGCACCATGTCCACCCGAAAGAATTATAAAACGATCTCATTGCGAACAGAATTCTGTAAATGTGTTTGTTAAGTTATGAATTATTACGCTTGTGCGTTATTTTGTAATTATATTTAGTGTCTAAATAAGTTTTGATCTGAACACGATATGCGCTGGCAATAACATGTCTTACTTAACACAAGAAATAATAAAACTTCAATGCGATATGTCTACATATTGTGTAAAGACGTTCTTTTTTCGTAAGATGTTATTTTTTCAAATCTCGGCAGAGTTATGAAGTGAAGAGTAATCGATGGAGATCGAACGTTCCGTTCGTTATCTGTTAGTGTTCAGGTTGGTAGAGCGCGTCTGTTGTCGGCCGCATGGCGTTGCACTTCGACACGCGGCACTCTCACTTTGCTTACATCCTGCGGCACGACGTGTTGCCGCGTGTCGCACGTGGCACGCGTCGCGGCGTGCGGCGTGCGCACGTCCGGATGTCGGAACACGTTGTATTTATTTATTTATTCGCTCATAAGCGCTAAATGTGTCTTGGATTGCATTGTGTCTATGTTTATAGAAATATTTTCTTGTAATAATGGCCTGGACTCGAGCAAATATAAAAGTATCGCGTATATTAAAATTCTCACTGTCAAAGTTAGGGCATGACTTTGTAGTTCGATAAAATATTTTATATTTTAATATAGAGATAACTAATGTTTTGTTTTTATTATAAACTGCACGTGAATAACAAAATATTTGTATGAAAACTGCGCAAGCGCCGCGGATTACTTCGGTATAGGGGCGGGCGCGAGCCGCCAGCACGCAGCCTCACCGCTCTATTTGTTCGCTTTGTTTTTTTTTTTTTTTTCTAGTAATAAGCATAACTTATATTTTAAAGTTCATAAAGTTGAGTTTTATTTAATATCATGGAATGATTATAACGAGAACGCTTTAAGCATGTTTAAGGTGGATTTTATTTTTCCATTTTTTCACGTTAAATACGAGATAAATATTTTATTTGCGCCGGCGCTCTTGTCCGATCCCAGACGACCACTCGATAAGACTTACTGTAGGTTACTGTGCTTGATGTCGGTGTAATTGTGGCCCCTGTTGGGTTATAGACAGTACTGGCTATCGCAATCTCTCTTTTCCAATGTTTCTTTATTGAAAGTATCATGAAAGTTGTTACAGTTGTACCTCTGCTGCTATTTCAGTTTAAAGTTTGTTCGGAGCGATCAGGAATTTGAAAGGGTAGATATAATATACAATATCCTAATAAACTTTGCCCTTGTGAATGATTCTTCTTGTTAGCTGATATAGTCAAAACTAAGTCCAATTAACAGAAATATTAGAAACGGTTCACTTGCCACGTGTTATTAATGCAAAATAATTTTATTTCTTGTATGTTTTTTATTTTATTTTATAATAAAGCGACTTTGAATAGGACTATTTATTTAATGAAAATAAGATTAAAGTAATATTTGTCACAACGTTTTACTTAAGTTTCAAAATTGTTTGATCAATCTTTGATAAAAAGCCGGTCCAAACTTTGTGACTGTATCATTGTGGTGATACGATCGCGGGAATTTATTTTTAGTATTTTTCACATTCTATCGGCTTCGTTATAGCTATATGTGTATAGTATGCATTTATATGTTGCAATTTAAATTATATTTCATGATTGAAACTTTGTCGGCTTCAGTGCGGGTCGTTTATTACCCCTTTTTTTCTTTTATTTACAAAGTCTAAAATATGTTTAGTCACATTGTACTTTATTATTTATAATATTGATCCTTGTATGATTCCTACATATGTTACAAATTGCTAGCAAATTGTAGAATAAATGTAACTTTGTACGCCTTTTGTGTCTGGATAATCTGAAATAAGACAGGAATTGTACTCGACCAACGAAATATCAATACAAATATTGTGTACTTCATCATGTCATTGTTTAAAGAAATTCCATTTTCACAGTTGACCTTTATGATGGTAACTTTAATAATTTTTAATACTGAAATATATTATTGTTAAGTAATGTGTATATTTTGAATAAAGACATTTTCACATGCTGCGCATGCAATCGCATAATAATTGCCAAAAAATAAAACACCAGCGTACGAGATGTTTATAATCTATACACTTTCCCTCCCATTGTTATACATTTGACAGCTGTCAAAACTGTCAGACTGACAGACTAGCCTGAAGCCTCATTCATTCACTATTTAGATTCAATCAAATTTGTCGTGTCCAACACGTTCGAGCTGTAATTCGAATGAAATAAGACTGCCAGAATTAGGCTTCAGACATGATCTACTGTTAAATCGCAGTACATAATGACTGTCTTGAGGTGGGTCGTAAAATAACTTAAACCTTTAATGGCATCAGATAAAAATGTAACGGTGAAAGTTTTGTACACATGGTAGTTCCTAAGTGTAGAAGTGCGTAGAGCATGCCGTTTCCGGTTGTGTTACGACCTTCCCATGTTTCCTGTGGTTTAGTTTAATCGCTAGCCAGCAAGATGTATCTGCGCTGCGTGCGTTCAGCACTCGAATAAGTTTATTGTGGTAATGAGACGAATAAAATATACAGATTTACAAAACTCAGTTCTTCATTTGTTCCCACACATATGGTTTGAAATAAGTATTTTTTTTTGGATTCAGGTGATTTATAATTTACAGCTTAATATCTAATAAATTTACACGAATAACAGACATTAAAATTAAAATAATTTTATGGATTTTATCGCACTGAAACCATATTTAAATTCCCGACGTTTTAAACGAATTACAGCACTCATGGGGGGAAGGAGGGGGCAGAATGGTGTTTGATGTCAAAGTTGCTCGTAAAAAAATATTAATTATTAATGAATTAATTAAAAATTCAATTTACAGTTTATTTACTTTTATAAATTATGTTCAATAATTTTACGAGGAAGTATATTTTTTAACATAGCCCTTTATGTTGTACTCAAAGTAAAACTGGCTAAAGGTATTTTAATAGTTGAGACGAGCTTGTCTTATGTACCAAAACGTTTGGTTATGGAATTTTCATTTTATCTATACATCGATATCAGATTTACAATTCATTACTAATTTTGTTATGAACATCTAGATGAGATGGATTAAACAATATATGACCCCAATCCATTTTTACGTATCTGAGATAGATTGGGTTCAGCCAACAGATTAAGGATGCACTACAGTAAACTATCATAAGCATAGGTTTTATCAGAGGTGTAATTAATAAACGACAGTAAGAATAACTAATTAACTAGTAGGCTGATCCATTGCCGCATACCGACAGACGGAACGCCGAGTTCTAACTAGCTATTTCACTTCCTCAGGCGTTCCTAACGCTGATCCGCACGATGTCGCAGCAGAAGAAGGGTCTGTCCGCTGCGGAGGAGCCCGGCGACAAGCGCAAGCAGCGCTGCTCCGTGTCGTGCTGCCGCATCGTGTAGCAGCGCAGTGCTGTGGACAGCGCAGTGCTGTGGACTGTGCGCAGTGCTGTGGACAGCGCAGTGCTGTGGACAGTGCGCAGTGCTGTGGACAGCGCAGTGCTGTGGACTGTGCGCAGTGCTGTGGACAGCGCAGTGCTGTGGACAGTGCGCAGTGCTGTGGACAGCGCA
>DWLR01002732.1:0-14788 GCA_018246295.1 Papilio alexanor hazarajatica | reverse complement strand
TTTCTCAACTACTACGACACTATGAATTTATTTATTTATCAATTTGTGAGTATATTTTACATATAATATTATATGGTTTTCGAATGAAACAGAAAAAATAATATTTCCATTTTTTATCTAACCCCACGCCGTCCAACTCCTCCGCTCCTTCCCATCTCTTATTAGTTAAAGGATGGGTAGGGGAAGAGGACTAGAATTAGGCTTCCGGCACCACACTTTAGACAAAACGCAGAATACTTCTACTTCATGCCTGTCTTCTGAGGTGTAACAGACGTTACTGGGGGCTCACCACTGTTAAACGTGTGTGAATGGTGACTCACGTGTATGCCGGGGCTGACGAGCTGCGCGATCTTTTCGCACATGAGCGCGTGGAAGTGCGGGTGGAAGCGGTACACGGAGCCGTCGATGCCGACGGTGACGCGCGGCTCCGCCATCTTGTTGAGTAGTGTGGCGATGCCGGCCGACACGAGGTGCGCCGCGCGCCGCGACACGCTCTCGCACACGTGCCGCACGCCCGCCATGTCCGCCTCCGTCGCGTGCGACAGACCTCGAAAAACAAAACAACTTGATAAACCTAATATTACGCATATACGCCACTGGCAGCGTAGCATGTCATCGTAGTCAGCTGAGTGAGGTGTAAGAGGCCCGTTTCCTCACATCTATTTGATATCTCCCCAGCCTGTTCGATATAAAGGCTGAAGTCTGCAAATGCGAATAATCTCAAGTAAACAGTTAAGCGGTATGTTAATTGATTTGTTGCTAAGCATTACGTACACGTTAAGTGAATAAGTGATTGACACAATTTTTAGGACCGTGTTTCTATTTCTCAATAAACTTCACAACACTGATGCAAGCAATAAATTACTAGTTTCATTGAAGAATGTGTAGAAAGAATGATTGACCTAGCAACATTTAATGGATAATTTTATTTTGTTATTAAAATGTAAATACTTTTGGTCGTGATATGACTCGTTATCAATATCTTGATTTGTCCATAGTACTAACAGGCTGATCTCTAAACCAGATCATATCCGGATTAGATTGAAAATTTCACTGTAATCATTTAAATGCGATAAGAAAGCATTAGCGGTTTGTGGCATTGGTAAACAATAGTTGTTTGTCTGCGACAATCCTATTACGGTTATTCGATTGTTATATATGTTTATATGTACCGCTACTCCAGCCTTACTATGTTGATCCGTGGGATACATAATCCACTGCATATTCCATATTTCCATTTTAAAATTACATATTGCCTTAGAACTATGATGTAAGATAGTAAGTGATGAAATAGGCAGTTTAGTTGACGATAGTGTTTCGACATAAATGCCGTGTAGTAACGCTACATACAAATCAACAATTACATCAGTAACACTCTTATAATATATTGTATGTTCTCTTCTTATATCATTATTGAAACAATGAACCCTAATATAATTTCTTTTTCTCGGACACTTTGTACCGCCGTATACCTTTCATTTTCTTTTATTGAGGATATTTTTAAAAGGATTAAGTAAATTTTTTTCAATTACATACACGCACTGCAACCGGAAATAATCTAGACCACTTTTAATGCGGACTGCTCACTTATGTTCTAGAGAGAAGAACAAATAAATGTACTTTCGTATACTCTAAACTTATATGCAACAGAATCTTTACGAGATAAACTTTGCTGATGAATGGGAAGGGCGCGTCGGTCGCCCGCCGTAACGCATAGACAGATCAAGTTCAAAACCATAAGTTAACACTAGATATCTGACTTACCAAGTTCTTCAAGCACTTCCATACAGCTTGTGTAGTCTCCCAACTTATCCGATTCAATTTCTGATACGTATTTAGTGTAGAAGCTGCCCCTCTCGTATAGCAGATCGGAGCCGTGTCCGCCGAAAAGCAGACCCATACGTGTGAATTTCACCAGCGCCAGTCGAACCAATTCTCCCATGTACATGCCAGATATCATCTTTTCTTGTCTGCAACAATATATAACATCATCATTTTCAATTTATATCAGAAACTTGTATAAAATATCCGTTAATATCTTATCTTTAAACATAATTTCGCATTATTTGTGATGTTGTTAATTGATTAATATAGTTGTACGATTTGCGACATTGTTGAAAATGTACGTATTGTCACTTAAGGATTAATTTTCTTTTAACTCACACTCTTTAATAAACTTAATTTTTACCCATATTTTTTTGGATAATTTTACAGTATTAACAAATGTAACTTCTGAAAACTGTTTGTTATATTTATCTTGGTATCTTAGAAGTAAAATATAAATTGTTGTATAAAATGTGGAAAAAGTTATTTCGTAATGTAACAGGTATTTCAACGAAGGTTCTTCATTTTCACAGATTGTCTTCAACGCTGATAATAATGTTTAATTACAAATATGTTTTTTCCACAAACCCAATTTTAGTTAGAAAGATTAATGTTTATTGTGATTGCTTACTCTTTCTGCTTTACCACAGAGAACGTAATCTTGTAACGTTTAAAAAAAATCGACTTCAAATTCGTATAATTTTTTTCCTTTCCCTTTCTTTCATTTTAATTTTTTTTTAAATCGGTTCGGTAATGATAACACATAAAAACAACCGAATTGAGAGCCTCCTCTTATTTTTTGAAGTCCGTTAAAAATATTTATTTTACCGTCAGCCTTGTCTTAATCTAGTTCAACTTGTCATATTGTATTTGCTTATCTTAGAAAAGGGACATTTATTTACTGTAAAATCTAGTCACACACATCTTCCGATGTCTAAGTTACCGAATGATTTGCTATTTTACGTTCTTATCATTACAATTGCAGACATTCGCAATGGCGTGAATTATGATAACTAATCTTATCGACATTGAATTTTTGCTAAGATGACGCACTAAATGATGAAATACAATGTTCATATCAAGACAACGCATTAAATAATAAAAAGAGCAATAATCCGTATAAAATTACAATGTGGCCTCTAATAAGTATAGGTAAAGCAAGGAGCGATATATAAACATTACTATTCGTGTACAATATCATATGACCTGAATCCAATGACGTCAGTTTTGGCTTTCTTGTAAAGTGAACAAAGTTTTCGTATTTAATTAATCTAATAATACTAAAGCGTAGTGTCTTGTGACAGGAATAAACCATCAATATGGTGGCATAGGGGTGAAAATTTGTAAAAGGAATTTGTTCGAACTCAATTTACGGTTACGAATATTCACATATGATTTGGCAAATATAATGTTACAGCGTTTAAGTTTAGAAACGACATTTAGTTATTATAAAAATTATTTAATACTATTCTTTAAACCATTCTAGCTAAACTTTGCTTATTCTAAAACATGGTTCTTGACAACAGGCGGGAGTTAAAATATCAATAAAACGCGATAAAATCCGTAAAGATTTGTTTCATTTCAACAGTCGAATGTTAGATTCGAACCCACGATCTCATATTTCGTAGGCCGCACCCTAAATCATTAGGATATTAGTGCTGAATGGAAAGGTAGGTAGGTAAGGCTCATAAGGCGACTAGCAGCATCTCACCGCGGGGACTGCGCGGCGTCCACCCGTTGATGGTGGATGAATGCCGCGCGGTCATCGATTGAGCCAGCGAGAGATAAATTTACAAGAAAAACGTTATGACCGGCTCGCTTCATCGCGTCGCCCCCTGAGTGACGGTGCGCGGCCCGCGCGGCGTTCGGGTGGACCTTGACAGCCGCACTGAGGCACTGCAGGGTGGGTTTAATGAGCGATAACTTCAAAGGTGTATTGTATATATATGTTGATTAACTTACATTTGTTTCCCGGGATTAATAGAGTTGGTATCGACGTCGCGGTCGAACTCCGTGCGCACGAAGTCGAGCGTGCCGTCGTCGCCGAACGCGCCCCACTCCGTGTTGATGAGCAACTCCGACTTGCCCTGCTCGCCATCGAACAGCTCGCAGTTCTCCGTCTTCTCTACGTAGCACGCATTACTCCCAGTACCTAAATACATTTTTTTTAGTTACGTCATATATTTAATTAACAGAATTGCGGTTGCTGGGATTCTTCGGAGAGTTAGGTTTTCTTGAATAGAACCATATCCAATCGAGAAATACGCGTTTAGTCGTGGATTTGTGGAAAATTCCGCCACTATTTTACTATGTAGTATAAATAAATAAAATTTTAAAGTTACTTCCTGAGACTTTAAGTTCAAGTTGATGGCTGAGGTTTTAACCTCTGACCGTATCATTGTGATCCGGAGGCTTAGTTAGTTAATTAGTAACACATTACACTATTCTACATTACATAAAAACAAAGGTATTTACGAAAATATGCAATTAACACACAAACAGCAGCATGCATTAAATATAAAATGAAATCTGTTAATATTGTTGTTTGATGTATGAAATATTTTTTTTAAATAATATACTACGTTATTATACAATATATTATTATATAATAACGTAGTAACGTATTATATAAGAAGCTTTATCTACTGAATCTGTTCACATCGCACACGAATAACTATTGGTATAAAAAAAAGATAAATATAAAAATTATTAATCACAAGTGAACAACTTGCGACAAAGATCGTCCGTTAGACATTTAATGGTTTTCACCAGTCTTAAATGATAACTATTTGCTTAATTATGAAGTAATATGGTTTATAGAACTATTTATAAAATAGTGTAAATTCATCAATAATCGACAAAAAAAAAAAACTAGCATGTAACATAAAATTTTTTTGTGTTCACTTGTTATTCACAACATTGGTGGAAAAAACAAAATACATAATGCAAATTACTACTATATATTTCAAACAAAAATGATACTTACGACTATTACAATAAAGACTAAACGAATGAAAGTAATTATACAAGCGCTTTAACATAGGAAATGTGCGAATTTGAAGGTTATATAATGTATTAAAATACATGACTTTTATTAAAAATGTTAACACACACTTCGTATTAGAGAACGGTAGAATAATGTGGACAAGCAAGCGACAAAATACACCAAAACCGACATAACAATTATAGACCTACCAACGATGAGTCCTATTTTGCAGTTGTGATTTTTCCACGCACAAGACATCAATGTGCCCGTAGTGTCATTGAGTATAGCGCATATATCGATCTGTACGTCCTACAAGAGTGAAAAACATGCGGTTTTAATAAGAAACAGTTGTCATTCCAGTCCTTACGATATGACACACCCGCGATATGTTGATGATGATTATAGAGGATTTCAATGTTGAAGCATATCATGTTCATTATATATCATCATAAAAAATTTCAAGGAAGCAAACTCGTTTTTAATGAAATGATAACCTTTTCGACGAGTAACTTTATTGATCACATATTTTCTTTACATAAGAGCATAAAAGTTTTACGAATTGAAAACTTTTACAGGTTAACTAAACACCATTATTTCTCGTTTATCATTGTAATAGAATATAATCTATTTTTTATGTGTTCAGATAATAGTTTTAATGATGGTTCTTAATACAAAGGTTTTTATTCGCCGTTTCTAAAGCTATCTGCGTAGGTACTTGGCGTGAACTGCCTATTTTAAATTTTAGCTTAGTGCATTTGGCAACCTCAAAAAGGTGCTCACGAACAAATATATAATAAAAGGTTAAACATCGTAAATAATGTAACAACAGCTATATATTATTTTATATAAGATTTCACTATACTATGAACATTCTTGTAAGAAATACGATGTATTGATAACATTTTTTTCTTTTCTTTATACGTCGAATTGATTGAGATTACATCTTGCGTTAAAGTTTATAAAGGAAAAAAACGTTAAAAATGCAATACGAATATCTCAAGGTTAGAAGCGCAAAACGAGTTCGATTTTTTAAATTACCATAAACAAAAACAGTTGTATAACAAAAAAAAAGTTAGTTTTTGTCTTTTGAACATAATATGCTTTATTTAAAATATATATTATTGAAAGCCTCTATTGGCTCTCATATCGGCTCCAAGTAACATGCCTTATTCTAAGAGAGAGCGGGTATCATCGTCAACTCACCAATTATAATTCCTATGCGACAATAGGGGTCCTTATGTGCGCATGACATAAGAGCCCCGCTTGCATCGTTAAGAATGCCCATCACGGACAACGAAAGGTCCTGCAAAAATGTTGACCCCTTATTTCCGAAATTTCAACAATAATGTTATAATTTCCATTTTTTTTAATTCAGTCAGTAAGAAGGGCTTCTTTTCTTCGCCTGAAGCTAAAATCCTTCTTCGTCACACAATAAAAATGTAGTCTATTAGTCTCTAAAGTTCGTTAAAGTTTCTAGTTTAATTACAGTAAAGCATTAATAATTTCACTATATACATTGTACCACTTTGCAAAAATTTAGTTCAATCCAGTCATGGACACCGACGTTCCCAAAACATCCCTTATGAAAAGTTACAATCAAACAGTTTAAGTTGAAACATTAATATTTATTTGTATCATGGTGCTTATCAATGCTTAATACTTATACAACAATACGGGTATAAACTCTAGGTTGCCGTAATTCTTATTATAAAAGTTACGTACCCCTCGTCTCGCTATGGCGTCTTTAAGGCCCTGTACAACGTCCTCGCCGACCACTCCGCTGCAAGAGAAGCCCTTGGTCCAGCGCTGTAGGATGCCCTTTGTGAGCCCCAGCTGTTTTAGTGGGAAGCTGAATGTGAAACCCAGGGCTAGACGTTCCTCGTAAACGTTGTGTTCCTAAAAATATTAAAGAATACATGAATAACAGTAAAACAGTAAGATATTCCACAAAGACGTGGTCTCCGTGTTGATATTGGACGTATCATCGAAATATTTTCTTCACAAGGTTGGTTTAGTTACCTCACATAAAAAATCTTTCACTGTTGTCAGTACTTGAAATTATAACACAAATGGCATTGATACTGAATTGAGGTTTTATTTAAGCATTTTTAAGATATTCAATACATTGCGATGATTTCCGAAAAATTACGTTGTATGCTAAAACTTGTCTAGAGTTATATGCGATAAAATATATTTGAATTGAACTAAAATAATGATAGGCTTATTGAATCATTATACTCATTTTCCTAGGTAAGCGACCGAACGCGATGCGACGCTGTTCGATACTTTGCGACATGGTGCGACCAATACTTAACACACTATGGCGGAAACGTAGTAATTTGATATTTTCGCGTCGCGTCGCGTTACATTGTTTTGTCTTTCGCCTAGGACAACGTTGTGTTAGGTTCATACATCGCGGGTCACGAGTTCGTTTCGATTCTTCAAATATCATAAAATATTTGTTTCGTGGTCTGATTCGTGCCCGATATACTGTGATACGCTAGCCCTTTATTATAATAAGTGATGCAATGTAAACTTGATAGAGATTGCTATCTACATCCGGCTCAGAAGGATAAAAAGACGTGAGAGCTTATTTTTCTCTGAAGAGTTTATTCAGACATTAAATAGCCTACAATTGAAGACACACCTGAAGTTTAAACTTACTAATATTTATAATAAATACTACGTAATAATTTACGTTGTTTGAGGTTCTTACCTTCATAAAGTTAGCTAAGCACTCGGCGATGTGGTCAAAGAGCGCTACGCCAGTACCGGTCATAATGTGGTTCGGTATAGCGTAGATCTTCGACTGCATATCGAAGTGATTCTCTCCAAGGTTTATAATTAATACTCTAAAATTTGTACCTCCTAAATCTAATGCCAAAAATTTACCTCGTTCTGAAAACAAATCAATATACGATATACAACACTGTTATACACTTAAAAAGGTAAGTAAAATTTTCTTTTCTTTATTGCTAAAATTATTTAAAATTAATAAGAATATATGATGATGAGATTTTAAGTGCACATAAATGTAGTGCATTGGAAAATACTTCCAGAATTATAATTATAAAAAGTATTTAAAAACATTTTTTCACTGGGGTATAAAAAATGTGTTATTTTCGTATATTATTTTTAAAACATTGATAATCTTTTAAGTCATTTATACTAATTCTGGAAGTATTTTCCAATGCACTACAATTATCATCATGTTTATTACACCATTTTGATTAAGATCAAGTTCGACGAATTGCCACAATAGTGGAATGACGGTATCAAACTTACGACCTTTTTCGGGCCGTCCCATGAGCCTTTAGAGATGACCTATGCTACTTTATTACACTAAGTTTAAAGACATATGTACAATTTAGTTGTAAATAACGCACAGAGGTAAGTTTACCTCCAAAAACGTCATTATTCATCATTGCCATGACACAGCAACAATAGGTATAATCAATGCTCTAGCTAGCGCTGTTTTTTTAAGTATTTTTTCTTTATTTTCATCATAACGCAGCATTTTGGTATACTATCATCATGTAAGACTTTCAATGGTATAATTAATCATAATATTTGTTATTAAATAAGCGAAAAATATAATACAGAAATAAAAAAAAACTATTACGTAGTAAGTGATAAATCTTTCAGAATACAATTATAAAGTTTCATAATAAGTGCAGAATAAGCCATTTAAATTTACTAAAAGAAGGAACATAGAAAAATAAATGTTGGTCTCATATTCAAGTAGGCCTCGGTGGGCAGGAAGTCGCAAATATTTACGAGGCCATCGTGGAATTATAGTCATTCGTGGCTTATACGATATAATTACCTTTCCCATTTGGTAAATCCTGTATATATGTTATCCAACACTTGACGATCGATGTGGCGTGGGTGTCTTTGCCGAGTCCTTTGAGCAGGTCATTGTGCAATCTGCTCATTATCTCCCTGATCTGTTTATCCGAGAGGTGAAAGACCTCGCATTCTTCGCGGATCTGTGCAATAAGAACATTTAGAAATTATTGATTTATAGTTATCAATTGGTACTAAACATACAAATAAACTACTACTTTAGTGGTATAATGATGTCAGCGCAACGTATATAGTATTTTTTTTTGTTTTCGAAAATGAATTTAATCTTTTTAGAAACTAATATTCACATTTCTCCATATTAATAATATATTTTATTTTTGTATTATTAGTATTTGAATGTAGCAAAAAAGAAAGGCTATATTAAACTTAAATCGAGCTATTTTTTATTAGACTAGTAATTGGTGAATTGAGAGTTAAGATTGAGTAAAAGTAAGGTTAGCGTAACAGATTTTGTATTCGTATACATGTTAATGAAATTTAAATTCTTGCATTAATTACATTGACCCCAAAAATGATTTTAACATTATTCACACAGTAAGCGGTTATTGAGCGCGAATTTACGTAGATAATATTTATTATTATATATATTTATTGTTGTACAATTATATAAAGACCATAATGCAAAAGTCAAGGTGGTCCAAACAAATGCAATTTCCTCGCGCACAAACTAGCTATAGCGGGCAAATCGTCTATTATCGCGAACGAGTTCCACAAGGTCAAAGCGGTCATTACAAACTCTCTACTACTTTGCTTATGGTTGCTTTCCCATCGATATTCAACCGACAAACACTTAAAGAAAAAATTACGTAACTAGATGTTATGTATAACACTCACCTGC
Source organism: Papilio alexanor hazarajatica (assembly GCA_018246295.1). Lineage (NCBI taxonomy): Eukaryota > Metazoa > Arthropoda > Insecta > Lepidoptera > Papilionidae > Papilio > Papilio alexanor. The sequence continues at coordinate 5,273 of DWLR01002732.1, read as the reverse complement.
GGTAAATTATTGACGGCCATACCCATTTTAATTTTTGGATTAAAAAATTATACTGGATTAATGTACACTTCACGTTTTATCGTCTACGACACGAGTACGACTAACCGAATCAACTATGAAATGAGAAATACGGCGGCGTTGACCGTCGAGCTCGAACGTGTTTCAAACTGAACTGACTATGCGCATGTTTCATTCATGATAATAAACTGTTGTCATCCCTCTCGCATGGTCCGAAATCATATGTGTAAGAGTAGCGCAGCTAGTGAGTTTACCAAAAATAACGGAAAAATATTAGAATAATTGCGTCTAACGTTTCTATTTGTCTTTCTAATAAGAATTTACTGTGTTTATTTTAGAATATCAGTGTTGCCAATTTTTCATTTTGGGTATAAAAGCTGACTGCAGTTTATCTGAATTCCTCAGACGCGCCTCTCGGTGTATGGATGTGATTGGCTGACGCGTGGGCTTGTTCCTGACGTCAGTTGAATTCCTCGAGTCGACGTCTTCTATATTTATAATTGCATCAGCGTCGAACCAAATAATGGTATACTGATTTCGGACTTTAAAATGTATTAGCGTCATACACTTTTTCGTATTTGTAAAAATATCGATTAGAAATTGTAAATTGATCAGAAGCGACAACATTTTTAGATCCATTAAATTATTGGTGCACATGTTTGTTACACCAATCGGTTTTGTGCAAAATATTTATTTGCAATTAGCCCGGCACGTGTTATAACACCAAGTAAACTAATAAAAACTAAAAAGTCAAGATAATATCGAAGCATAGTGCAAATGGTTTCATTGAAAACGAATAACCCTTATTTCTATAAATATTGATTTTACAGTCTAGAAACCCTCGCGTGCGTCATCAGAACACCCTATCAAAATGTTGATCTGGTTAATGGTTTAGGAACATATAGGAGAGACGCATAGAATAAAAACATACGTTTATTTGTTTTTATACAGATTTAAAAAGTTTATAGTACATAGAAAATGTAACTTCCAAATGTAACTTTTTGACTGAGGTCTCGATTACTTTTTAACACATTTGAACTATTAGAATGAAAGTTTGTATTTTTAAAATCGTGTAAAACCAACAAACCAACTGTACCTATCACAGCAAATAAAGGTAGACGGTAAACATGAACAGGAAAGTGTTCATTTTCATCACGTAAAACATTGACCTCTGTTAATACTATTTGTAAGTCATGTGCAGGCTACTCTACGCATTGCGAACCATTCAGCCATATTGAGTCAGACAGGATGCAATGACCTGTGACGTCAAGGCCAATGGTATTGCTTATTCCAAGAATCGATGCGATAGTCAAATGCAATTACTTATCAACTGCTCTAGAAAATGGCCTAATGAATAAAGGGTTAATTTTACTCAGATTCTAGGTTTATTTATATTTTCTACACAATCAATACTTTTAATAGAGTGTCCGATTTTTATAGTACTGTAAATTAAATCATTGTCTTTTGACTGGCTAACTATTTGACACGCGATATAATTGAGTTTGATTCTCAAGGATCTTATATAAATAGGATATTTTTTAGATTTTTCTATGAAAACATAATTTGTATTTTTTTAGAATAAGCTCTGTAAAAAGCTAATACTGCTTGCTATCTATAGATGCAACAAACACTTATTTTATTGAAGTTATCAGAGCCTATTGATATGCAAGTAACGGAATGAGATAATTCACTGCGCAATAACGGAAAAACTCTCATCAAGAAAATTTGTGGTCAGTAAAATGTCGCTAGAAATCAACATGTGTGTCTGAATCATAAAAGGCGACATGTAAGTTTTATTTTCGTACAACTCGTGCGAGGACTAACGCACTTCGAAACACTTTCTTGGCATTGTTTCTGTAAGTCTTGTTTATTTTCATCTCGTGATAGCGACGGTGCTTACGAAAATCAAAACAACCACGTTCATATTAAAAAAAAAAATTAGTCTATTGACTGTATCGAATTAAATCACCGGGTCTTTTGAATGTTGGTGTGAATTTTTTTGTACTTTTCCGTTTCAATCATTGAAATGGATTTGTTTTGACAGAAATATAATGAATTGATAGCAGCATAAAAAACTTATGTCTACAACAGGAAAACGTAACCACTTTCAATCGGGGATATCCTAAAACCCATGGCCTACGTATTTCTTCGCATGACACAGACAAGAAATGTAAGCTCTTCGGTTTTCTTAACGCAACTGGAATGCAATGCAAACATCCGCCGACCTTATTCGGTCCTAAATGTTATACTTTATTTTTTATTTTTAGAAAAGAGGTTTACAAGCCGTTTGTGAATTGAATTGTTACACAACTTGTCTTTAGGCTTCAGCCGTGAACTGTCACTGCTTCACATGCTTAGTTTCTTCTAATAATTAAAATAAATATTAATCTTGGCATCTCTTCGGATAGCATCATACTAGGAGGTGGCCGGATTATTTTTTTTATATAAACAACCATTTTGGTACTTACGTATTAAGTACCATCATTTCTTTTCATTCCATTAACGACAACTAAGAAAAACTTATGATGAGTCTAATGCCTATCAATAAACCGTTTTGTGGTCCCAAAGCGATGAGAATTGGGCGGTAAATATAGATAATTCATCGATATTACTTAATTCGTAAAAGTTTAAAATGATATTTCACTTAACACACAAACTATCCGTGATCAGTGACATTAAGAATGATAACGGACGGTCCCGAAATCTGTACGTAGCAGACAGTTTTATCGCCCTACCGTTTAAGCTCGAGTATGCAGATAAAACAGCGAATCGCTTTTTAGATATCGTTTATTCGCGTGCATTCACTGATAAATCGCTATCTAAAAAGCCAATCAATTATAAACTTTCCATTGCAATAATTGCTGAAAATATGGGGTAATAAAAGAATATAATTACACGAAATCTCCTGTGTTAAGACTGCACTATTCTTGCAAATCTCTAATGTTCGTATTCACTTATTTACGCAAACGTGTTGTTACTGGTAATCCTATCGTTTGTAGATACGTCGCCAATATTAACGATATTTGTACAACCACACTGCAATTATTTATATTATTTCCTTTCTTTTTCATTATATTCCAACCGACGAAACATACTTTTTCAAATATTACTTTCAAAATCTTTTTATACCTAACCTATATATGTATACAATAACTTAGGAATTTAAAAAACTTTTTCACTGCCTGCTTTTATATATATATATATATATATATATATAATTTAGAAACATTTTATAAAAAATAAAACTGAAACTACGGACTGACTACTCTACAGGCTTATTAGTATAGATTGATCTACTTAGATGTAGATAACAGAATATTAATAGTGTACATCGATGATGTAAGAATTATTAGTTGTAAATCAAATCCCTGAAAATAAAAATGAGTAACAGCGTTTATTTTCGTCTGTTTTTACATGTTATACATTAAAACGTTTTTCGCTCTAGCATAAGAATAGTGATTTTGATCAATGTTCATAATTGCGCCATGACTTGACCTCTGGCGGCCGTGGGATCAAATTTCAATACGATAACAACAAGCTTCCGCGAAAAATAATTTGGTGCTACACTAATAATATTAATACTTTAAACTCTATACAGGTTCTAATTTTCTCGCTTATCTGAACTTGTAGGACAAGTGCGGAAACGCGACAAGACGACGCAGCGCGATTTGACACATCGGGGAAAATGTCAAGTAGGTACTAGTTTTTTAAACGTTAAAAAAACGGTTATTTAGGCACTAACAAAAAGCAATTAATGTACAAATTATGACACTTCTGGGTCCTACCTACAATAGGCTCAAGTTTTATAACTACTACTGATACTTAGAATTATACACAACCTCTCTATTGCTGTCATAGCCAACTTATTAAACGTCAGCACACAAATCTTTTGGTAATTTAAATTAAATAAATAAGAAGCAATTGATATGAACCGAAACACGATTGTCGTATTGCGTCATCGGAGGCGTGTACCAAAGGTTAACGGATCTGGTTTTCAATAGCAATACGTACTATATTGTTACGAGTGTGTGATAAAACTGATTTTGTTTGTCTGTATAGTACATTATCAAATGAACATTGAACTCATTATTTGTTGTAAGGGGGCTCGTCGTCTTCGATACATTTATCAAGAACGATAACAAGTTTATGGAAATATTTACGACTCGAATGTATTCCCACAATCAAATATAATACAAGCCGTATCTTTTGTAAACATAAAGTACTGTTACAACAGGTTTTCGGTTAGACTTGAAAAAAAGAAGGAGGTTTTCAATTCGATTGTATATTTTTTATGTTTGCTACCGGAAAACTTCGCCATTTATGAACCGATTTGAAAAAAATCGTTTGCCGGAAAGGAGACATTCGCAAGTGGGTCCCATTTAAGTTTTAATCTCATTGAACCTTGGGTTCCGAATATATAGCTACCGATAAATTACATATTGGTAGACTTAAGACGAGCGCTGTTTGGATTTAATGGACTTTTAATGAGACATATCGTAGTCACAAATGGCATAAATAAAACTAGGTGTTGTTACTGTTTTTTTTTTTGTAATTTGATTTCGCGTATATTAATTTCGAGAGTAGATAACGTGTCAAAAATTGTGTTATTGTCAACATTTTTTTTTAAATTTTAGTTGCTTGGCACGTATGGGGCCGGAGCCATGGTAAACTTCTAATATTTATATTCTTCGTTCTTTTAAACTCTACTCTCTAAGCTCTTCTGTTGTCGCTGCACCTTCTACTCTCTGCTATTTACACTCGTTGTTTTCAACAATACTAAAGCGACCGATATTGTAAACATCTTAAAAGATCTAGTTCTTATCCCTAAAAAGGGAAGAATTATAAGAAATATAAATTATATTTTAAGTCGGTTTTGTTTTTGTTAAGAAACTTTAAAGTATTATCATACATTTTTGTTATGCTTAATATTGCAGGATGGGCAGAACTTATTGCTTCTTCGTATATTTCCTTTTCTCTAGTTACACAATTAAATTTTTCTATTAGTGTATTTTTTTTTGTTTTGAAACATTGATAAGTACATATAAATGAATTTTACAATTGCAGCAATAAATAATTGTTATATACCGACAGGAATTAGACATTGTGTAACAAATATGATTTTGAAAACTGGTTCTAAGTAGTAAATCACATATAAAAGTAAACTGGTTTTTTAGTTGTTGAGCATTGCGGATATATTTTCTTTGCAATATTAATATCATATCACATGTCAGTAAGTAGTATGCCAACACTAATAA
>DWLR01002731.1:0-14793 GCA_018246295.1 Papilio alexanor hazarajatica | reverse complement strand
CCCCAATGATGTTATCAATGGGGGAGGCCTATGTCCAGTAGTGGACGATCATAGGCTGAGGTGGTGGTGGTGGTGGTGAACATTTAAATTTAATTTAAATAATACAAGTTACAAAATCATAGAGAACTCGGAAAGAATATTTCATAGAACGTTTGAGAGGATTATTAGTTGAATGTTTTAAGTTTATTAGGCTTGCTTAGGTAACATTAAAACTGAATTACATACGTGATGTGTGTAACTCAGTTTTATGTTTACGTTGGTATTTGATGCTTGCACACCGTGTTTGTACTGGCGACGATACGAAGAAAGAAAGTAATAAGCGGTGCGAGGACTTTTTTTACCTGTGGTAGTACTAAGTGTTGTGCCGGTAGTGTTTGAGTCATTGTTTTTCCTTTATTTTACAGTTTTGACACTAAGTCGCTTAATCATTATAGATGTTAATAAATTATTTACGACAAATAATAGTACTAACTTCACCCTACTCCAATGACCGCATAATACTTTAGGGTAACGGTATGCAAATGTCGTCCTTAAAATGGTCTTACAAAGAGTGGTGAGAGCAGGCGACGGCGGTGGGCCACGTTGCGGCGGGCGCACCTGCCGCCCCGCATGCCCACGCATTTATCTTGTGCTTGCAAGAACACGCGGGTCAATGTGCCCTCCCGTGTGTGCTTGATTTATGAATGCTTTAAATTATGAACAACATGTCGCTGTTGTTTTCTCATTTTCGCGGGAATATAAAAAAAGTATAAGATCTTTGTTCCGGCGACGAAGTATGCAGTTAACATACGGTTTATTATTTTGCACAAAAACAGTTAGTTCAGTGAGTTCTTATGGAATTTCGTGTTCAATGTAATGTCCGTTTTTATTGATTTTTGCCCGACTGACGGGAAGGTAATTTTTAAAGGTGTGTAGGTACATATTATGTACGTATGCATCTCAGTTCCATTGTGACCTTCTTTCTGGAGCCTAAAAGGCTTCACCGAGTGTGTACCGAAGTGAGGTACATTCGATTCGTAATTTTCCCCGCACTGTCACGGGGGCTATGTGAGTGATGGGAGGGATTATTTTAAATAAATACTGGTTACATTAACAAATGTAATAAATAATCCATTGTTAACGAAAAAGAACTTATTTAAACTGATGTGATATGAACTCACCTGTCACTAGAACCAATTGGAATTTGACCCTGTCGTGAGCGTACTTTTTATTGCGTTGTTGCGATTGTTATCCTAAATGAAATTGATCCTTGCATTACAACTATACCTGTAAATCTTTTCGTTTGAATTTTTCAACAACTGCTACTATTTGGACTATTATTTAAAAGAAGACAATATACAGTGTACATATAAAGAACGTATTTTAGGACATGTCCACGTTAGGCGCAGCGGACACGTGCGCAGCAACATGACCCCCCCCCCCCGTCCCTCCGCTATTCCCGCACGATCAACTGCCTTCGTAAAATCCAAGCCGACTATTTAGATCATCTCTGCTGTCCTCGTCGTATTAAACCGATTTTTCCGGTTGTGCTAAAATGGTTTTTATTTCTTTGTAATAAGACATATCTCGCTTGTGCAATTTAGCTCCGTCTGAAGCGAGGTGTTGTAGAACAATACGCGATAAGTTTTATTCTTGCGGTGACCGAAAGGACGGCTATTGAGTTTGCAGAAGCTTGAGATATGGCCGGTGGGGTGCGGAACGTCTGGCCTTTTATGATTACGGTAAAAGAGATTTAAGGTGACGTCAGAACATATCAGAAAAAATCTTAAGAAAAAAAATTATGAATATATAACAATGAGTGACAAACAAATTGGTGAGATTTTAAACGTCATTTTACGTCATAGATAATGAGTTGTTAAAATATTAAATAATAAAGTAGTACTAGAAATATGTATCGTGGAAACATAATTAAAACGCAATCAACGTGAGCCCAGCGTGAAACTGTTTTGATGCGAGTTGTTTTGTTGTACTGTATCGGAACCCGCGATCTTTTAACACCATCCTCTTCTCGTCAGGTCAGGTCGCGCAGGCCGCGCTCGTAAACATGTTTGTGAGGTGCACAAGAATTGCTTTCTGACTCATATAGTTAATACGCAGTTATTTTAATGTATTCATATGCAGAACGTAACACAAGCAATACTATTATCTTTTTTCTTTAATCAAACAATTTACAAGACTGGCATCGACGTGTTTTAGTTATCCGTCTGATAACCACATCTGGTGGTCGGAACAATTAAGAGAATTTTTTGCGGAATAAAGCTTTTGAAGTAATTAATATCATAAATCAATAAATGTATCAAGATAAGATTTTTAAACAAATCTTAGCCCCGGGGCCAGAGTTATCATCACCTCCCTGACCGTTTCCCACCTTTTAGGTGTGGCACAGTATGTACTACTCTTTCCTGGACTCTACTGTAGTCCATACTGTAATCTAAATCCACCTCCTCTTTCCATCCATTATTTATTTGAAAAGAGTGGGTCGGTGAAGAGGGCTAGAATTGGGCCACCGACGCTTCACATCGGACGAAACGCAGAAAACTGTCTGTTCACCAGTCGAGCGAGCCATCCATGCGAAAATTGTTGTTGTTACATATTCTATTATTCAGAGTGTTATGTCAAAAATGTTGCAAACCAGAAGTAATATTATAGAAGGCTAGCCAATATCAGAAAAGAAATAAAATAAAGATTGACAACCTTTATTAATTCAATGTTCTTTTCATATTTCATAACAATAGTGGCTGAAATACAGATATTTTTACCTTTATTTATTTTGAGAAAAAGATCTGAGTAAAAAAGAACTGACCTTTTTATCTTGTTAAAGTTTTATGATTACAAACATAGATATACCTACAGAGGATTCTTCTTATGAAGTAATTTGTCTTTATTGGTCGTTTGATTTGAAGATTACTGCACGATGTGGGAAAACCTATGCCAGCACAATCGCGAGGTCTCGCCCGGGGCCACGCTTCTTATCGACGCTCAACATATTTGATGGACCATAGCATACTTCAACGCAGTAGACTGTATATAGAGTATACTACATCAGTGGACTAAATCTATTTTAACAACGAAAGAAAGTAAAATGAGAGAGAGAGGGAGAAAAAATTTAGCTTAGGTTTGTTTTTTCTATCAATTATAACCTTTGTCATTATTTATTTCTACAAAGAGTATGAATTACATATAAAGCGTAAATATTTGTATATCGTTAGGAGGCGAGGTTATCGAAAAATTAAATAAGAGCGTTTGTGAAGACGTCTTGCATTTATCAAATTACGATCTCCTTTGTGCAGCCTCCTCTTGCTTATTCCAGCCGCCCGGCCGCTCGCGTCTCCCACTCACTTTTTTTTTAAATATTCTTTCTATCCCCGAGTTTGCGGGCGCTCAAAGGCGGAGAGTTATGAAATTGTTCAAGCGTTAATTGTAGACGTCCAGTGGCGAATATTAAACGGCCGCGTGCACTGAGCCTTGGCTAACTAGCTAACCCCGGCGAAGGAGGCTGCCGCGGAGGCCCGTAACCGACTTCAACGTTCTCGGGAAAAAATAATATTTAATTTGCCAAGTGCAACTTGTCTTCGATGCGCCCACCAACTGAATCATTGCTCTTCGCTTTAAAACTAATATTTTTTAACTATTTGTTTTAGCGACGCTGCTTATTTATTAACATCACTTATATACCAGGACAGTCTGTGAGAGCAATCACTATCACATACGCCAAGTATTTTTTAAACCATTCCAACTAAGCTTTAGTGCTTGTACTAGGATATGGGAAGCGACATTAGTCGAATGGTGAGATTCGAACCCATGACCTCATGATCCGTAGAATAGCTAAACCATTCAGCTATTGGCGCTTCGATTCGATTCGAATAACAGCAGAATCTGGCGCTATATTGTATAATGTATGGTGGCCATGTTGTCCAACGTTTTGAACGTATACCAGCTCCTTTACATTTAAAATCAATGTCAGCGTAACGTATCAAGTTAAAGCAAGCATAGTTCCGTCCTCATCACCTGCCAGCGCGCGCTGCGGTCCGCTAACGACATTTTTCGCGCCATTAACCCCACAGATGAAAAAAAGAAACAAAGCATTCTCACTAACGACTTCAGCGATTACCAATCACTGGAAAAAATCGTTCGATCGACGGTCTCTCGCCAAATCTCTTTGCTACGCGTTTAAGATTATCTTCTTTCAGAGTAGCGACCGACAGTGATAATGTATTGCTAAAAATCGCTCTGAGCAGAAAGGTTTTTCACTCTCAGGTGAGCTGTTTCACTGGGTAAAATTTTAAACTTTAAATTTTTGAGGGCAGAAGTTATTTATAAGTTTTAAACACATACTTATTAATTTATTTACACCTGAATTGTATTTTAAAATTTAATTAAAATTATGTAATTGCCAATTGATAAAGTGATAAAGTTGGATGAAGTGCGGTACATACAATCATATAAAAGTAAATAAAAACTTCAAGAGTTAGTGAAGGAATTATTAAGATTATAGTTTAGTATCACAAAGGTTCTGCGGCAATAAAACCGGGCTGCGCCGATACTACGCCCGGTCGGCTCGGCCGTTCGCAAGTGGCCCCGTCATTATTTCATTACTGGGCCCAATAAAACCAATTAAATCCTAATTAGACGCCGCGATTTTTGAACATTAAAAGAGGGGCGGAATTAATTAGTGCGGGGCTGTGGCGATGATTTCAGTTCGGTGAGCAATTGCCGCGCGCCGTCTCAGGCCAGCCGGTCGGCCGGTCGGCCGGTCGGCGTGAGACAGCGACGAACGCGGGCTCTCCGCGCCGGCAGCGGCTGCATCAAGTGAACGAGGAGTACCAATAACTAACAATAATAAAAGTAGAAAATCTGAGGTATCAGCAGAAGTATTTAGTTCTACAACTGCACTTCGTCTTATAGATTCCGTATTTCTTTTTCCTACTCAAAATAGGATCACGCTTACAACTATTCGAGTTTATGGTATGGTGCATTTCATGTTCGTGTACCGCTTTCTTTACATAAAATGTACAAGGATATGTATATTGAAACAAGTTCTATTGTACTATACTATGTAATTAAAATCACTAACTTTTATGGTTTTTGAATTTGCAATCCTTTTAAACATAACCCTTAATCGTCACCTCGGAAGTCATGCTAAATGTAACAAAAACGCTTATATCTTATATTTTGCGACCTTGTAAGGAGGTCATGAAAAATCTTACAGCGCAGCGGACTGGGCTGCGGACTGCAGCGCGGCCGAGGTTTCATTGAATCAACGGATGAATTATTCTATTTGACAACGATCCTGAACGTCCACCGCTGGGCGGACGTTTAAGGATCTCGGCTTCAATTGTTTGTACTGCTGGTGTCGACTGTGAGGTTACAGGTTAGTATCACAATAGATCTGTAATTGTTTATTATTAATTTAATACATCATAATATAAAACTAATTTGGGTTAATTCTTTTAAAGAAGTGTTTAAAAAGATACGACATATTTTAATCAAAACACGTTTTGCCGCTTCTCTACGCTAGGTAGGTACTTAGTTGTTTAGCTAATTACTTTGAACAAAGGCTACGTTTGAGTTAGCCCCAATCTCGATGAGCCCAAGTAAATCTTTAATGTGACTTCATTCAACTTCAATATCGTAAAGTAATAAAGGGCACTCGAGCGACTCCTCGCTCGCCTCCCAAATCAAATTTCCGTTATTATCGGGCTGGTGCTATAAACACCTTAATTCTCATTAAGACCGGTCATTGGGAACAAAACAAATTAACTGGAGACGGCTTCTGGCCGCCATTTGTATAATTGCTCCTCGCAGTTTGACAGCTCGGATGAAATGTCGCTCGATTTTTACTAATTAAAGCGAGGGGCTGATTGCAGCAACCCTTGCCTCGCCATGCCGCCGCCTCCTTCGAGGTTAATTGACCTCGTATTCGAAGAGCGTCCTTTAGCCAATTTTTCCTATCAAATTGTTCTTTCGATATCATTTTAAGTCATCAAACTCATAATTATAATTTAATTTCTTTTGCTTATTCTTCACAGAACAACAAACAAATATATGTAACTAACTTTGTATTTAAAATAGCAAATTGAAAACAGAATCTCCATTTGTTTCTCCATTTGTTTTTTTTTGTTTATACTTCGCTTTTCTTAGAAGTAACTATTATTAAATAAATAATATATCGATGTAGGATACTTACGCCAGCATCAATAAATATAGAGATCAGTGATATCTGGCAGTTAGGAACTCTTCAGATACTTTTCTTATTAAGTTTTTACGATTGTGAATGTACATACAAATTTAAAATATCAATCTTTGTACACTAAGGTGTTAGATACATTAAAAAATAACCCTTTTCATTCAAGTAAAGAAAAGGTACTTACTGTGCACAGCTGTCGGTTATCGTCGGCCCCGCGCGGCGGCGGAGGATCCTCGATTTTTCTCCCCCGGCGGACGCTAAGGAATGCTCACCTAATTCGGGACCACAATCAAACTGCGCCACTCTCTACAAATTAGTTTTGATATTTAAATTAGACCTTCCATCGACAATCTCCGGAGGGCCTTTACAGCAACCGATTTCTTGAATATCTATTCTTTCTTTTTGATATTCCCTTTTTCTAATAAAACAAATAAGAAATATTAATAGTGAATGTCGTAAATAAGTGTCTAACACAAAAATTCACAAACATCGGCCAAAATCGAAAATTGCATTCGCCGAAAAATTTAAAAAGCTCGTTACAGAGTAGTTGCTCGTTGTACTGTTGATTGTGTTAGTGTTTGTGTATTTAAAATACACATACGTAAATGTAATTTTTATAAAATGTAAATGTTTTAATAAGAATCGTAAGGTTATCGTACTGTCTAAGTTTAAACCCTTTAGTCCTTCAGACTCGGATCACAGATTGATTTCCCTTTCCTGACCGCTTCCAACTATAACTTCATCCAAGCCCCCCCCTACGCCCCCCCCGCTTCCTCCATGCTCCCTACAGTCCCATTGCTTTGTCCTGTTAGATCAAGTTATTTCAAAAGATAGCCAAGTTAATTGCCTTCACAGGTTACTCCGCTATCAATCACGAACTTTTTGTATGTCTTCCGATTGCGATAAGGGCTGCAACCCTTTGAGCTATATTCTTCCGAACTTTCATTTTAATCGCTTTATTGTCTATTGTACTTATAAAATGATTACCGCAATTTAATCAACATTTCGTTGTCCATTGTTCAAGCGTCTCTGGTTCTTTGTAACAATTAATTTGTACTCCGCGGCCGAGGACGTTGTTCCTAAAGCCTACAATACATGTTGGCCGAGCGTTAGTTGTCGCGTATTTGGCCGGGTACAAGGCAAGCGCGAACGTCTACAGAACTCATTTGGCGTAGCTTGTCACAATTTGCAGTCTCTGCGACACTAGTGTTCACATAATATAAGCGCCCATTAAATAAATAGCAGCAGCTGCAATAACTTGTACGTCGTCCATATTGTTTCAATGCACATTACAAAGTGACAGCGCCCAACGTGTGGCCAATTAATCAAAACTTGTCTAAATTGGCCATTTGCATTGGTTTTTGATAAGCTTGCCGAACGTCTAGTCTAGACAGTAGCGCTTGTCTTGTATTAATTTGCCCGCGCTCGCGTTGGCCTAAACTCCAAACGGCCAACGTGTATTGCAGGCTTAAAATAACAATATCAACTAACTGCACTAATACATAGGAGTAGGACGTGCGAAAAATTATTCAAGACCAGTTAAAAATTGCTTTCTTCTTTGCGCGGTTTCTTTGTGGCAGCGGCGCAGCGCATCTCCACAGCGAGCGGCCCCTTTTGTCTCGCGCTAACTAATTCTTTTTAACCCGCTGCTTGTGAATGCTAATTTTGTATAAATTACGCTAAGCCGTTTATTGTTTGAGACTTTTGTAGGCTTGCCATTGCCATCGACGCCCAACACTGTTTTCTAGGATTTTGTAGTCTAGCTTGAAAACTTATTTTGACTGTGTTAAAATTTGGTTAAAATCTGATATGTGTTAGCTTCATACACTATTGGTTTATGTTTCAAATTTTGCTTAGGTTTGCCATAAGCTTCTATTCTTACATCTGTTTTTGTTTTTGTAAATTTTGTTTAAAAATTAGGTATCATCCGGTATGGTCTTCTCTAATCTCTAATATTAGTTGATCTTCTTTAGTTTAATAACATATTTTCATTTTATACATTACTTCACCCATTTACTACAACTAATGATCTCTAGAAAGTAGACCCGGGAAGGCGCACTACTTTAGGGATAATTATTTACTCGTGTCTCGGATGCACATGACCATGCCATGAACGTCTAGTTCAGATACTTCTTTTTGTTAAGAAGTTAAAGTTAAGTTATCAACAAAAATTATTTAAAAATTAAATAAAGAATACCTTCTTGGGTTTATCTTTGTCCTTTATATTCATGTCTTACAATTTTTTTGTTACCTTTTACAATTACTCTTAATCTGAAGTATTATAATAATCTATTCCAATTAAAATCAGCGCAAATCCTCGATCCAGTTTTATAACAGGAAGTGTATTGTGCGGAGATTGGAAAAGTTTGTTGGCCGGCGCGGAGCCAAAATCTTTCTCCAAATATTTATAGAGAGGCCGCGACACTCAATTTGCGAATCGAATTTGAATGCACCGATGTTATAGTCCCTTTCGTTCTCGAGAAATTGGAGGGGGATAGGTCCAATCGGAAAGAAAGTGGAAAGTTGGGAGGCTTGCGTTGTTTTTAATTAATTAATTTTATTATTTTCCGAGCGGCAGCCGCCTCGGCTTTATTGGCGAAATTTCTCGAGTAATTAGTCTTTTATTATTATATAATTTTTGCGGGAAGGGTTGAGGTGGGCGCCAGATGTCGGCAGTAACGGCGCCGAGAGCCGCGCGCACCCGCCACGCTCGACGTTCTCCAATCCGTCGAAAAGTAATGGATGGATGAAGTGATGGTGTCTAAAATTTATTTTACCATTATTTCATATAAACATCTTCATAAATAGATGTACGTATGTTGAGGACTTTTATGCATGAAACAGTGGATTTATGTACAGTTGCTGTTGTCCGAATCTATTGCTTACTAAAGCTTTTGTTTCATTACATAGTTTTTTGTGTGTGTGTGTGTATGTGTTATGTAGATGTGGTATTTTTTTCCCTTTGTCATACCAATGAAATTTCAATTTTAAAGCCGTAGCTAACCGGATTCAAGAGCTTCATATCAATTTTCGAAGTGTTCATAGTACTCCTAATCCCGTAGTAGTTCAGATGAGTTTCATATAATTGACAATTTGTAAGCTCGCTAGATTAAGTTGGAGGTAACCGAAAGTATAAAAGTGGGTCGACATCGTGATGATATCCCGTCACCTTGTGCATAACATAACTCGACGCGTTTGGGTCGAGGTGTTCGTGCGGTGTCCATTAGAGCTCCTCGAGACGTGCGATAACCACCCCGTCGCCCGCACGCCGCTCGAGTCCTGCGCCCGCCATTAAGGTAATTAACTTTTGTTAATACCATCAAATAATCTAATTGGGCGTTGTTCATAAAACTTGTCCGCCGAGCGCCAGGGCGCCATGCGCTCATTAGCGAGAGTGGCCGGCTCTCACCTACACAACACGTAATGGAAAGTCAAAACACCCAAAATATCTAATACACCTATTTTAATTCTTTCGGAGCGCGGAACTAAGCCGCTGTAATTACAAATAATTAATTATTCGCTCATTTAATAGCTTAGATATCAAATGTCTACTAATCTCAATCTGGATAAAAGCCCAAAACAAAATTTTGAATGAAAGTATATTATATTATTTTGTTTTCACAAATATGCTGTAAGATCTCATAGAAGGCAAACCAAAGTTAACAGTCTGGTAAAAAAAGAAAATATTTAAGTAATCCTTTTAAATATATAATAATAAAATATATAATATGATATTTTGTTCAAATATTTTTGTGAAATTCATGTTAAATACCTATAAATAATTACATTTACTTACCGATGGTCAATCATTATGCTCGTAATGCTTACATCGCTAAATATATTTTCGATTTTCGAATAAATAGTAAACAATCAAAGTATTAGAATTTGAAATAAAAAGTATACAAATGTACGTAAGTAATTGTGAGCAATCTCCCGCGGTGATTTTAATATTATACTGTTGTATTGTACCTTTGCGATATATGTTTTGTGATTATCTGTTTGTCACACCTGTTAAATCTTCCACTGACAACTTTTGAATGAAAATACCTACCGTTGTCTAGGTACGAGAAACCTGGCAAGGTGGGCGTGCAGGTGCGGCAGGTGAGGCAGGTAGCACCGCCCAGGGGCGGGGCGCGCCGCCCACCTGCGCCACCTGCCGCCCACCTGTCCACACCTGCCCACACCTGTGATGTGCGGCGACGCCTCGCGGCTTTGTGTCAACATACACTGTTTACTTTACGTTTTTACATATTATCCTATCTTATGCAGTTTGTACTTTATTTACTTTGCCATTTTAAAACTTTACTTGTTTATTACGAAAATATCAACTTATACAGTTTTCTTAAAAGTTGTCGTGCTTTCGATTATTATTTTATAAAAACAATTTGCTTATTTTATAAAAACAAGTGTATAAGTAGACACTTATACACTTGTTTTTATAAAATAAGTTAATATTCAATCGTACTTTGATTTTACATATTGTAATTACATTCTTTCTGTCTCTTCTGCTATTGTGCCCGTGCCCTTATTTCGTTAAGGTTATATGACAATTTAGGTATTTTATAAAAATTAATATTTTTAAAGCTACTAAAGATGTCAAAAAAAAGAGGTTACGTTTCTAAATTTGTCGCCGTTTCTTTTTGTTATTCCACTGAACAACGTGCGTTTGTTGATCAAAAGTTATATAATATTTAATAAAAAAATTATGAAAGAAAACGATCCGACAAAAAATTGACTATCATAAAGAGAAATGTGTATGGAGGTACAGCCGAAGTCATTGGTGAATCTGAACCTGGATTGTGTCGATTTGAGTCGAAAATTTCCATGAAAGACTCAAGTACTGCCGAACAGTCAGAGGGGGACCTTTACTTGCTATATTCCATTATTAAAACGGAATTAATTTACTTTCAAATGAAATAAAAATATTTGAATACTTAAAGTACCGATTTTAGGCGAATTATAAAAAATTAAAAAGTTGCTTTTTAATCAAAATAAGAAATAAGAAAAGAGTAGCCGAACAAGTGCACATCTTAGTACTCTGAAGCACCCTACAGCGCGCCGCCGGCAAGAGACAGCTTGGACAACACGGCAGAGGCTCGGCGCATATATTTTTTGCGTGCGCACTTAGCCCCGACCGCCGCCACGACACGGAAGAGGAGGGCCATCTTACTGCGTAAGGGTTGACCTTCTGTTGAACCCACAGGAAAAATAAGGGAATGCTTATATCTAGTGTACAAAGGGTTCTTAATCTAAACTATTTTAATAATATTGGGATGTATACGTACCTACAGTTGCCAGTCATTTTATGTCCCTGAATCAATGTGTTTGTTTAAGTTCAACCTATATTTAAAGTTAACCACATTCGACTTGGAACTCTTATTTCATACATAAATCATTTAATAACTAATTTTTAATTAAAGGAAATAAATATTTCCTATCCTTATTTTGTATACGATATATTATAAACGTAGTTTTAAAATAAGGCATTTAATTTAAAGTCCTTAAATATTTCGAGTGCGATTCAGCATTTGTAGTTGTTGCTGTATCCAATATAGTTACAACCAAAGCCTTTACTTAGTTTTAGAAAAAAACGTTTTGTCCTTGAATAACCCTTACTTTTCATCCGGCCCAAATGTAGAACCAGTGAGTAGGGTCGCGGGGCGGGCGTATGTTTTGCGCGACGCACTTTTTCCTCCTTTTGCGGCTATTCAATGATCCCGTTTTTGTCCCGTGCATGGCCCGGACCTTTTTAGCATAATTTCCAAACATGCCTCTATCTTCAGCCAATTTGTAGCGAACACTCTTTTTTCTAGATTTTCTTTACAGGAATCGGGTTTCGTTTTTACATTATTACTTGAAAACGAAACAGAAGGAGAAAAAAGGTCGCTTCAATAATTTATTTGCCAAATTAGTTATTCAACGAGATCAACGCGGGCTCACATGCACTATATGTTAGTTACATAGTAGCAAGTTGGTATGCGTTGCAACCGTGGTAACAAATTAAATTTTCATCAGTTCAAACAATAGTGGCTTAGATTATGCACAATTGTAATTTGTCTGTGTATACTTGAAATAAACAGGGTTAATTGAAACTTAACTAAAAATAACACAGAGTAGTGGAGGCGCTCACGACAAGCAAACAAACATAGCAACGCGCGTGTCGCGTGTCTCGCACGCCGTGCTCCGAGCGCCGAGAGCCTCTCGCCACTAATTGAAATTGTAATAGAAACAGGTGCGACGGGGCCTTGTTTACATTTGTAGAGAATCTCCTTATAGAAATAGTGCTCGAGTTTATTGGCTTGATAAGGTTTTATCCTATATATTGAAATAAATTTCTTTGCGGAAAAACATTTGTTAGTAATATGTACTCATGTTATACACATTACAAGAGTAAGTAAAATTAATGTTTTACTTTAATATAAACTGTTTCATGATCATTATTTGATACTGACTGAGCCAGTTCAACCAAATCAATAAAATACTTTAATTATTTAAAAAACAGATTTCCTCTGACATGTCTGTATGTGTTTATGTATGTGTTATTTTGCAGATACTCAGATAATCTTTTAGTTTATCCATGCAAGGTGTAAATACAGTATAAAGCGTACAGATTTCCTATTATTACAATATATATATATATATACATGATGAAGTTAAATAAAGAACAACAAGATGTTATATATCTGTGCTGTTGGGACGTATCAGCGAACAAAAGCAGAAGGAATGCTTGTCGCAGGGAGTCGTTGCTCCTGCCGAGCGAGGCCGCTGTGCCTCTGACAACGCTAAGTAGCGCGATTCCAATTAAATTATTTGTTGTGTTCGCATCGCCGTAACAAGCCGCTCATTGTTGAGGGAAAAATGGCCGCCAGGCAGGAACCTGGATTGAAGTGCAAATGGAGTAATTTCGCCGATCTACGTGGGAGACGTGGGAGTGAGGGGGATCTCAAGACGAACAAACATAAATTTGATTAGGGCAGGTTCGCTGTGCGCAATCAACAATGCGAGCGATATTTTGTTTGCACGTGGGAACGGCTGATTGAAATACAAGTGTCGGGGCGCTGAGGGGTGGCGGGGCGGCGCGGTGGCGACGCGAGGACGACTTGTAAGACACAGAGCCTACAGCTTGCGTGCTTTAAGGCAGACAGTCGGGTGGAAAGTTACTTGCTCGAATTTGTTTATTTACAGCTGATGTTAAAAAAAAATATAAGTCGTATGCTTAAAATGTTTTACGATTAAATATTTACATAGCACGTATGACGATCATGGGTTTCAATTTAAATTTATTTAATAGTTAGAAATTAGAGACACGGAAAATCGATCCGTCTTTTAAATTGAAAGTGTCGAGGAAAACTCATTTGTGGTAGTATTTCGACTGCAATGAATAGAAATAAAAAAGGTGTTTTTATTTAATCTAGTTATAGGTACAGTGTTAAAAAGAGATCTTATTAATTTTACATTTTGTATCTTTCCATATTAAGTGTTTTTAACTCATTACCTAATACAAAATAAAACATTGTGTTGCTAGTAACTATTATGTGCACGACTGTCCATGCAAGTCATAAAGTCGAGGCGACATGCAATATAATATCGGCAGGTACACATCGCGCGCGACTGTACCGGCGCGGGTGTTTGCAGAGCGATACGGGGCGCTCGTCAATCTGCTGCGATACATTTTATTTGTACAATATTGCCGCCATATCACGTTCTTACGTTACACATTACTAAAGTATTAATTTTCCTGGCGATGATCATGTACAACAAAGTGCATTCATTATATGTAAAGTTTTTAGTATAACGCCTATACGCTTTTATAGGATGAATTGGGACTACGCAATATGCAAGAGTTTTGAATTCTCGCATCGGCGACCTTGATGTTTGTTGAACGTTGTTTGCTGCGGCTTTTAATTCATTAAATATTTGTTATTTCATAGTTTAAAGTTAGAACTAAGTTTAGTCGTAGTTGGTAACATAGATTGGTAACAGGTAACATAGATTGTATATTCGGTGTCTTCTAGAAACGTAGACGTAATAAAAACATAATTATTGTCGACTCGCCTCACACCTTCATGTGTGTATTTGATATGGATTACTTAATGAAAGTTTTTTTATTGGAAAGGTCTTGCCCCCGTCTTCGGGAAAGCATTTAAAACATATTTAACAAAAAATATAATCCTATATCAGACGTCAGATCTACTTTTAGAAAGAAGCACACCAAGACTGTAAACAGATAAACCAAAATATATTTAAATAACAGTACTATAGATAATTGAAAACTTTAGTTCAAAACACTTTCATACTGTTCCAGTATATATTATGTTATCCCCTCTTCGGAAAACTTCTCAGTTTTGCACCGCCGCCGTGCATTTATTATCGTTTTACAGCAGAGACTATTTGTTTGTTTGTTTGTCTGTAATTTCCGCCCCTGCCGCGCTCGCTTCCTGTTACCCTGTATTTGAAAAATGTAAAGCAACGCTCCTACTTCAGCGGGCATAATATATTTAAATATTAAATAATGAGTGTAAAACAAAAGCAGTTTATCTTTTGTTCAAAATAAAATTATTTAAGATATTTTAATAAACTTATATATTACTTATAATATATATATA